>PNEQ01026949.1:0-27254 GCA_003012365.1 Medauroidea extradentata
AACTTTTCATTTTCTTAATAACTACACTTTGAGATTTTAATTAAACATGATAAAATTAAATGTTGTGGAAGCGGTAATGTTTCGTATTGTTTGAACAATCATTTCACTAATCATTCTAATAAAATACAGATTTCTCTTGTCTAATTTCATACGTTCTATTTACACTCATTACATGTGCAAAGCTAATGCTAGTGTTGATATATACGCTAGATACCCACACCCCCCATTAATGTTAACGTACAGATCATTTCTGATTACGTTATACGTTACAAAAAAATTGTAATATGGACCCTATACCGACTTTTCAGCGTATTGGTTAAATAACACATATTGCAGTATTACACTGTCTACGAGATGTAAAGCCCACTTACCTATCTATATATTTATGTAAGTGTGTGTGTTGGTGTGTGTGTGAATCGAATGATTCGAACGATATCGAGGATATTTCTAAAACACTTTCACGTCTTCTAACCCCCACCCTCATAGAGACTGGATTTAGAACAACCCTGTGTAATATGTTAGAATATTTGATTTGTGTCTCAAAGACTTGAAAAACACAACGATAGCTCGCTGGGTCCAAGATATACCAACGATTCTTTGAAAACGTTTTTCGCTTCTTACACCATTTTTCACCTCCATAGGTGTCGAATTTCGAAAAAAAAAAAAAAAAAAATAGTTATATTTCTTTCCAGGCATTCGTGTAGCATCATTCTTAAGGGCTTGGGTGCGAGTTTCTACAGTTCTTGCAGAAATATTTTTTGAAACCCAAACCCGGGCCTATATCGTAAAATCCCTTCGTAACTTTGCTACACATTTATACGTTTATTTATATAAATGACTCTTGACTTTACAGTTAACCCAAAAACATTTATAATCGAAACGAAACTACTCCTCCCACTGCTTTTCTTATGGCACTACGTCGCCGGTAGGTGAAAATATTTTTTTGTGGCCATTGTAGGCATTATTTTGTAAAATCGCTACGTAACTTAGTCCGCGTTATAACTGTTGATGTTAATGATTTTTTTCATAGCATTCCTTGGAGTAGTAAATGAATTATTTTACGAAACATGAAGTTTTTACTGCAAACAAAGGCAGGGATTGTTCAGACGTCACGAATGGCCACGTCCTGGAAGTTCAGCGCTTTCTCAAGAGATCGCGTGCTGGTCGAACAGGTTCTGTGCAGGATCTGTGCAGGATCTAGGTCCGAAGCGAGTCATTTGCCCTAAAAACCATTTGCCCTAAAGTCATTTGCCCTAACATTTCAATACAGTCCTACAGTCACTTGTCCTAAGCATCAATTAGCTTAAACATCACTTGACTTAAACGTCACTTGACCTAAAAGTCACTTGCCCTAAAAGTCACTTGCCCTAAAAGTCACTTGGCCTAAACGACACTTGCTCTATAAGTCACTTGAACTAAAAATTACTTTAAAAGTCACTTGCCCTAAACATCACTTGGCCTAAACGACACTTGCCCTAAAAGTCACATGGCCTAAACATCACTTGCCCTAAAAGTCACAGGGCCTAACAGGCATTCAGCCTAAAACTATTTTTGGTCATATTACTTTAGGTCAAACGGAGTGTACCCATTTTATCTAACTTGCACAAAGAACCATTAGCTCGCACCCACCCTTACCCAAACTTACTTAATCCAACCTAACCAAACCCAATAAAACCTAAGCTAACACATCCTAACCAAACCTAAACTCACCCAACCTAACCTAACCCAATCTAACCTAACCTAACCTAGACTAACCTAACCTAGCCTAACCTAACCTTACCTAACCTTACCCATGCCAACTTGACATAACCTTGCTTGCACTATGTTGCTCTTTCTTACACAAAGTTGCACCTTCTTGCACTAAGTTGCACCTTCTTGCATTAAGTTGCACTTTCTTTCACTAAGTTGAACTTTATTGCAATAAGTGGCACTTTCTTGCACTAAGTTGCACGTTCTTGCACTATGTTGCACTTTGTTGTACTTATTTATCTAACTTGCACAAAGAACCACTAGATCGCACTCATTCTTACCCAAACTTACCTAACCCAACAAAACCAAAACCCAACAAACCTAAGCTAACATCCTAAACAAACCTAAACTCACCCAACCTAACCTAACCTAATCTAACCTAACCTAGCCTAACCTAACTTAACATTACCTAACCTTACCCATGTCAACTTGACATAAACTTGCTTGCACTATGTTGCACTTTCTTACAAAAAGTTGTACCTTCTTGCACTAAGTTGCACTTTATTGCACTAAGTTGCACTTTTTTGCACTAAGTTGCACATTTTTGCACTAAGTTGCACTTTATTGCACTATATTGCACTTTGCTGTCTTTATTTAATCTAACTTGCACAAGAAAAACTAGCTTGCACCCACCCTTAACCAAACTTACCTAACCTTACCTAACAAAACCCAACATAACCTAACCTTACACAACCTAACCAAACCTAACCCAACATTACCCAATGTACCCTAACACAACCTAACCTAACCCAACCCCTACCCAACCCGACCTAACCTAACCTTACCCATGCCAACTTGACATAACCTTGCTTGCACTATGTTGCACTTTCTTACACAAAGTTGCACCTTCTTGCACTAAGTTGCACTTTATTGCACTAAGTTGCACTTTCTTGCATTAAGTTGCACTTTCTTACACTAAGTTGCACTTTCTTGTACTAAGTTGCACTTTCTTGCACTAAGTAGCGCTTTTTTGCACTATATTGCACTATGGTGCACTTTGTTGTCTTTATTTAATTTAACTTGCACCAAGAAAAACTAGCTTGCACCCACCATTACCTTAACTTACCTAACCTTACCTAACCAAACCCAACATTACCTAACCAAACCTAACCCAACCTAAACTTATCTAATGTACCCCAACCTAACCTAAACCAACCCAACCCCTATCCAACCCGATCTAACCTAACCTAACCTTACCCATGCCAACTTGACATAACCTTGCTTTCACTATGTTGCACTTTCTTACACAAAGTTGCTTTTTCTTGCACTAAGTTGCACTTTCTTCCACTAAGTTGCACTTAATTGCACTAAGTTGAACTTTATTGCACTATGTTGCACTTTATTGCACAAAGTTGCACTTTTTTGCGCTTTGTTGCATTTTATTGCACTATGTTGCACTTGGTTGTCTTTATTTAATCTAAGTTGCACCAAGAAAAACTAGCTTGCACCCCCCCTTGCCCAAACTTACCTAACTTTACCTAACCAAACCCAACATAACCTAACCTAACACATCGTAACCAAACCTAACCTAACCCAACCTAACCTAACCTAACCTAACCCAACCTAACCTAACCCAACCTAACCTAACCCAACCTAACCTAACCCAACCTAACCTAACCCAACCTTACCTAATGTACCCCAACCCAACCTATCCTAACCCAACCCAACCTAACCTCAACCCAAACCGACCCAACCCAACCTAACCTTACCCATGCGAACTTGACATAACCTTGCTTGCACTATGTTGCACTTTCTTGCACAATGTTGCACCTTCTGGCACGAAGTTGCACTTTATTGCACTTAGTTGCATTTTCTTGCACTAAGTTGCACTTTCTTGCGCTAAGTTGCACTTTCTTACACTATGATGCACTTTCTTGCACTATATTGCACTTTCTTGCACTATGTTGCACTTTATTGCACTATGTTGCACTTTCTGGCACTATGTTGCACTTTTTTGCACTATGTTGCACTTTTTTGCACTATGTTGCACTTTCTTTTTCACTATGTTGCACTTTATTGCATTAAGTTGCACTGTTTTGCACCAAGTTGCACTTGCACTGAGTTCTTTTAGCATGCATTAAATTGACTAATTAAACTTAAATATCCCTAATTAACATAAGCTAGCCTAACCTGACCTAACCTAACTCGACATTACTTAATACAACCTAACCCAACCCATTCTACCACTACCTAAACATATTTTGAACTAATCTAGGCTGTACTTTTTTAACTAGGGTGTACTTTTTTGCACTAGGTTGCACTTTCTTGCGCGATGTTGCACTTTCTTGCACTAGGTTGCACTTTATTGCACTGAGTTGCTTCAGCATACATTTAAATTGCATACAAGGTATCCCAAATTAACATAAGCTTACCTAACCCATTCTAGTCTATCTCGACCTAAACTAACCCGACCTTATTCAATCTGACCTAACCTAACCCAACCTTACTCAACCCGACCTAATCTAACCTAACCCAACCTTACTCAACCCGACCTAACCTAACCTAACCCAACCTGAATCAACCCTACCTAACCCAACCTGAATCAACCTGACCTAACCCAACCAATCCTAACCCAACCTTACCTAACTTATCCCAATCTAAGATAATTCGTCCTAACCCAATCTAAACTAATCTGACCTAACCAAATCTAAGCTAATCCGAACTAACATTACCCTACCTAACCTTAACCTACATAACCTCAACCTAACCCTACATGACTTAACCCAACCTAACCCAATGTAACCTTAGCCTAACCTTAACCATACCTAACCTCAACTCTACCTAACCTTACCTAAACTTAGTTCTTATTCTTCTTAGTTCTCGTAAGAAAGTTATAGCTACTGACATTCGCCAGACATTAAGGCCAATTGTAGAAACACGGTTCTTTGTAGTCGGTAGGAAATGGTATTACAGGAATCTCGCTAATCTTGTGACCTTGAGTATTGATTGGATTACACAGATCGATGACGAAAACTATAAAGCACTTTTGTCTCTTCGGGCTATAAATAGAGATGGAGTTTTGAGGAAACATTTAAAGAATCAGGAGGAACTAGAGGTTAGTTCACACCTCTGTTTATACAAAATGAAACCATTCTTGTTTTGTGTGGAGAATTGATAAAGGCAGCTATAGTTTCAAGAATTAATGTAGTAGCTGACGAGACACGAGACATTTCACGAAAAGAACAGTTTATTTCAGCTAGATAAGTTAATGTAAATGAAGGCTGGAAGACCACAATGTTTTCTGCATTTTTCTAAAATAGAAATATGTTTTATTCTTTATTTTTATGAACATGGCATTGTAGCCTGTAATGTCTTTATCCACTGTGATTTTTTTAGTTTGGTATATAAGTAGGTTTTAGTGTAGTCCTTAAAGCGGAAAAATATGACTTTAACAAGCCATTACGCTAAAACTATGAGAGATAAAAAAATTTCATAAGAGCCAAATTTAGTCACATTTTGTGTCTAAAATAAGAAAAAAATATCTGGTACAAATAAAAAATATAAATAAAATGGTGATGAAAATTGCTGTAGACTGCGCCCTTAAGAACAAATTGTGATTTTAGACAAGAAAAGATCCGGGGGTGTTAAAAGGGCTACCTTATAACGTGAGTTTTCAGCAATAGTACTGTTATGTGCAAGTAATCGAAGTTGTTTTACGTCAATGAACTTAAGCCCGTAGTTTTATTTCTACGTTTCATATTATGTTTTGTCATGTTCGCGAGGGATGTGAGTGCACTCATTGTACATGCAGTACGCCATGACA
This sequence comes from Medauroidea extradentata, assembly GCA_003012365.1. Lineage (NCBI taxonomy): Eukaryota > Metazoa > Arthropoda > Insecta > Phasmatodea > Phasmatidae > Medauroidea > Medauroidea extradentata. The sequence continues at coordinate 5,513 of PNEQ01026949.1, forward strand.
GTTGGCGTGGTTCCTGTAACTAAAGTATATTGTACTGAATCTTTAATGAAATACGTGTATGTAAGTTAAGTGAAGTGGCTGGGTGAACTATCATAATAGCGAAGCGATGCGGGCAACACACACTAGCTGGGCCAACTGAATTGTCAGATACGTGTATTGGGTTGTGGAACATACTATACAAATATTTCTCCTGTCATATTTTAAGTTTTTCCCCGCCCTCTTCTCCCTTTTAACAGAATCCCGGATCCGCCTAACTAATTGCGGGGAAGTTTCGTAAGCATACCATAATACTGTAGTCAAGTACCATAACTTAGTGCTGGAGTACCATAGTGCAATGTAGTCACGTACGATAATAGCGGGCGGGGCGCAGTGTGGTTGAGCGTCTGGCTCGTGTTAACTTCCCCCTCCTCGGAAATACACGGGAGCATTTGCTTATCCTGGATCATTGGGCGGAAATGCAGAATATTCATTTTTATTGTTTCTTATAACCTAACAAAACCACCCTTCGCTCAGCGCACAGTATTTTTCGCCATTTAAACTAACCTAAGAAATAAACTAATTGTCACAGGGGGAGGGCCACAAGAAGCAAGAAAAGGGGTGGGGGGTGTTACGGACCCGATCATTCCCCTACCCCCAGATATGTTTTAGCTTAGACTAGACAAGATAGTGATATGGGGTTCTGACTCCCCCTTTTTCTTCCTTGCGGAAACTGTTTAAATACCGTCAAATGGGGTTACTTGGGACTGCAGGAAAACTTGGGACATTTTTTCAGGAATTTTTATTTCATATGTTGTAGCCTGAATGAAGAAATCATGCTAAGTATTCAAGTAAGATATATCCGATAATGGTTCCTTGTATTTCTCCTTACTCTTTTGACTGATGTGTGTAAAATAAAAATTCCAAGGAAAGTATTCCAAGTTTTCCTGCAGTCCCAAGAAAACCCCAGTTAACTGTAGCACCATTTTTTTTCTAAAAAAATCTAAATTTTCCCGAGGTCGGGCCTCCGGACGAGCTGAATCCCCCCTTTTACTGGTTGTTGGGAAGGAGGGGGGGTTATGTTTCTTTATAACATTATCAAATTCAAGACTAACTTTGGTGTTACAATCATGGTTGCTATAGTACGTCACGTATGACGTAACAAACTAGTATAATAAAGCTCATAAAACCAATATTTAAGAGGGCGTGGTACATAATTGTCTTGAAGACAATTTGCAAAAATTAATCAATAGCAATTCTAGACAATAGTTATAGCCAACGTTTTAAACAAAATTGTTTCCAGTGTTACGAACTTCTGAGGCACAATCTCTGACGCCGGAACCTCGTGCATTTAACTGCGGCGCAAGAGATCACGCGTAACGGATTAGTAATTTTGGATAAATATTTACTCATAGAGTTCGTAAATACCATTATCTAGGATTGTCAATGAGTATTTTATCAATAATGGTTTCGAAAAAAGCGTAGAAACCAATTGATATTTTCAATGTTTGTTTATCTACCACTCACTCTTAAGTTATGAAATTGCTCTTGAGGTTCGGGACCCCTTCGAAATACAGTTTCGTGTGTGGCTCTGCATGTGGGACAGGGGAATGAAAAACACAATGTTTTACTCATGTAATATACAAAAGTTGGTCCTAAGTCGCTACAAAGACACTTTTTGTGTTTATTAAATGCTAAACAATCTATATTACCGTTTTCGTACGTTTTTGAATACTTATTAGGATATATATATATATATATATGCGAATTAAATGTAAAAGTGGTTTTTAGATAATTTGCTCATTATTGTTTGCCCACATTGCACAGCAAAGAACACATTCTTGTGCGTAATGTATATTACAATCCTACATATCTGTACACATTGTTTTGAACACCAGATACGTGCGGAAGGAAGGGAGAAGTGTCGGCGACGAAGATGACCGAATGTGGCCGAGTATTGCCGAGGAGCGGGAAAGTTAATGCGGGCCAGACGCTAGTGTCGGACCGCGGCTCGGGTGGTGCTCGTTGTTCAGTGGCGCACCGCTCGTCGAGGAGAGAGTGTGGGCGGGTGTAAGACATGCGGGCCTAGTTGACACGTGGCTAACTATTAGTACTGAGGGGCGGTCGTGGAGGAGTAGCAAGTATGACAAGCCGGTGGTTCTACAACCACGCCATGGATACGTCGACAACAAACACGACACGAGATTGACGAAGACACATTTCCTCGACTAGGCTCACATCATCTGCGGTGAGTGCCATATTTACCTCGAGAATGCATAGTGCTTGCCTGGGTTTGTGTGCGATAAGGTTTCCGTTGACCGGTGTATGTAATATATTATCGCCTCTCCGCGCAAGACACTCAGTTGGCGTGGAGTGGTGCACTATCATCATTTTCCCTATGCGAATTTAAGAGTGCGTGGTAGATAAATAAACGCTGAAAACATCAATTGATTTCTACGCTATTTTAAAAGGCAATGTCGATAAAATACTCAATGACAATCCTAGATAACGGTATTTGCCAACTTTATGAGTAACTATTTATCCAAAATTATTAATTCGCTACGCGTGATCGCTTGCACCGCAGTTAAATACACGAGGTTCCGGCGTCGGAGATTGTGCCTCAGAGGTTCGTAACACGGGAAACAATTTTGTTTAAAACGTTGGCTAAAACTATTGTCTAGGATTGCTATTGTTTACGCAAATTGGCTTTAAGAAACATACAGTTAGAGATTAATGTTGTTACCGTTGAATTATACCCTCTTAAGCGGTGACCACATTATTCTTTGAGGGGTCCTGAGATGATGTTTCAAATGAACGTGCCGAATTTTTAAAACTTATAGCGACACAGTTTGAAACGGACTTTTCGTAGATGTACGACTATAATGCGCATTAAACAGTTTCGTAAAAAAACAGCAGCAGTAACTCGCCGCAGTGCGTTTGAAGAGCAGGTCCTAAAGTTATCGGACCTCAGTTTTTTACGTTTGAGTCACGGAAACTGGGAAGGCGACGAGTCGACTCGGCCTCGATCCCTAGTTTAGCAGTGGTTTCGAAAATATTTTTTGTAGCGCAAATTAATACATGTATCAAAAATTCCTTTGGCAATTTTAACACTTATATATCAACGTTTTTATGTGAATTTTTCTGTTGCTATACACCAAACTGATTTTTAGATTTTTGCCCCCGAAATAGTACACATTTTATTGTGATAATAAGCCAAAATGAAGCAAAATAATTTTTTCCTCGCAAACGGTACATTATTTAAAAAAAAAAAAAAAAAAAAACGGCCTGGCAAAATTGTGTATCGTATGACTACACTGTCTCAATTTTTTTTTTCAAATCATTTGGTTAAAAAATATTAGTTATTTGCAATTGTTTGTAATAAGCAGGAGATCATGGCCTTAACACATCCGTCCAACACCTCTTCGCCTCTAGGCGTGGAGAACTAAACTATCCTGCTGTGTTCTCGCAGATAGTGTATTACAATGGGACTTCAAGCGATGCCGCTGTTATTTTATTTCAGGAAAGTATGTGGCGAAGTCTAAAGCAGACCTGGAAAAATAACCGGATTCAAAAAACACTGATGATATTTTCTGAGCTATAGCAACGCGGAAAAGTCATTTTTAAAAGCACTTTTGAGGAGCTTGGTAATGTTTTAATGAGCGGGCGGCATTTTTGAAACTATAGGAACACAGTTTTAAGCGTGTCTTCTTTTAATAGATAAAAGTATTGGAAACTTTTTAAATAATTGTACGATAAATAAATAACACTTTCCGTAACCAGGTCCACTAACTCATAAAATAAGTTCTCGACTGGCGCATGGACGGTTGTAGCATGTCACGTGTGTTCTACACGTGAAACCGCTTAACTTGCTCGTATGTTTCCCTACGCAAAGTATACACACTCGGAACTACGCTTCTGTTATAAAATACAATCATCACGCTGGTTAGAAACATTATTTCGGGCCTCTCAAAATGGCTAAATCCGTTTTTAGACTTCATAAAAAATGCCACCTGAATTCATAAACTGCAAAGCGTGATGCGTGCGTTGACCTTTATTTCGTAATATACAAAAATATTTTAGGGTCATCGCTTAAGGGTGTTAAAGTGCGATAAAATCATATTATTTTTATTTTTATGAATTATAGTTAGTTTTGTAGACGATACTTGAGTACGTTTTACTCGTACGAAACTATTTTAGCTCTCATAGTTTTCTCATAATGGGATGTCAAAATTTGCGTGTTACGCTGCCACGCAAATAGTGAAAACTAACTGACCTACTTAAACAAAATAATTCACCGTTAACTTACATAGCATGAGCTATGCAATAAAACGTTTAAAAACCCGCAACGTAATATTTTGAATTTAAAAAAAAACGCAAAAGTACAGAAAAAAGTTGCAAATCCAGCAATTTTTTTAAAAATTCAAGGACCATTCGCGGAATTTTTGAAAATGTTTTATTACTTAGCCAATAGTATGTTATTTCACTGTGAATTAGTTCACGTACTTAGGTCAATTGGTTTTCACTATTTGCATGGCAGCAGAACATGCAAATTTTGACTTTTACATACCGTGATGAGAAAACTATGAGAGCTAAAATTTACTACGTTTCCATGTTGTTTTGAAATCGATTTCAAAACACTTACCGTTTTGAAAACGCTCATGGAGACGGGATTCAAATCGATTTGAGTCTCAAGGTCGTTACACCAAAAATTGGGATCGTATCGGATTGAGTCGGGCGTATAACGTCATGGAAACGCGGATCGTACTGAAAACGAATCGAAAGTAAACACACACACATTCGGCAGTTGTTTCGGCCTTCAGATATACTGTTGACAGGTGCAAATGAAATATACTAAATAAAAATTATGATACGATCATGAGAAACAATAATATTCTTGTATCCATTTCATTTTCTTTAGCAATTTAATTATGCGTGTGGCCGAAACAAAAATAAACTGATGGCTGTGTGGATTTATTTCATGTCAGCCAACGTAAATTTCAGTTTTACCAACATTACCACACGCAAATTTGGTAGGCGAACTGAAATCGATTTCAATCAGATCCAAAGTTTTGCATGTAGACGGTATCGTACTCAGTCGAGATTCAATACTCGATTCGTTTTCAAAACATGGAAACGTAGTAATTGTTTCGTAAGAGTAAAATGTGCTCACAAGTATCGTCTACAAAACTAACAATATTTCATTAAAATATCAAATTATGATTTTATCGCACTTGAACACCCTTAAAGTGCCACAGGGAAAATACTGTGAAAACATTGTACGAGCGCTGCGAATAAGGCGATATGCTTCTCGTCGAGCGTGGCACTCTGTCTCTTATCGCTCCGCTCTTTCCACCCGTCAAACGTGGAAATGTGAAACCAGCACACTCCCTCTTAAGGGGACGGTTTACTGAACATTTTAATTGTTGTAATAGTTTTATATTTGAAAGAGATATCCTATTTTTCGTTATTTACATTGCCCCTATTTTTATGTTTTTTTTTCTTTCATACTTTTGAATGTAATGGCATGTTCAAATTTTCATAAAAGTGGTTTCATGCATGAAATTTAAACAATTGACTCCCCGAGATTAAATAGTTCACACTAAAGAACCGTACTGAATTTGTTTGAAATTAAAAATCAATTGGTATGCTAAAAGACACTAAATTGCGTACGTTCTGATTTTTTAACACAAATAAAAGTTGTTCTGTTTTATACATATATTGACGTAGCCGTTACTTATCTCGATAAATCAGTTTTTCTTTCATTCATAAACAAATCGATGCACATTTGATATGCCGCTATACAAAAACTATGCAAGGTAAAGAATTTCCAGTTCAGTAAAAAAAAGTCACTATGTATGTTTAAAAAACAAACTACATGTTACCTCGTGAAAATATAAAAAAAATATATTAAAACAATTAAAATTCCCGGTAAACCGCCCACTTAATAATGTATGTCTATATGTTCAATTCCTTGCGTGTATTGTGTGAAGCAGAACTACGCAATTGATGTAGGTTGCATTACACAACAGTAATATCCACACCGCTAGTTTACAGTTACTCAAGATTAGTCCAGTGGAAAAATGTGGCCCTTTTGACTATTACGTTGTGACTTTAAGAGAACTCCTTGACCTTGGTCATGTTATGTATTCTCCTTACTGTTGTGCACTATCGTTATTTGACATCCCAACTGCATGTCTATGGATAGTGAAAATATATTGAATAAGGCAATATCTATGAATTCGCGTCAAACTTGTGCAAGTTTACTGAGATCTGACGTAGTTATGGTTAGATATGATGTCTGCCGTGTCCTGTAATATTGCATATTAGAACCATCACTTAGGATGTTCTACATGATGTCAAATTATGTCAATATATTGAGGAACAACCCTCACATGTAGAGGAACAAAGCAATGTTATATAGACGTAGGGCCAATAACGCACAGTTTCTGTGCTATAGTTGGCAATACTTGATGTACGGTTCATAACACTGACTGGATCGTACAGTTGTGTAATGTCATTACAGCAGTACTGTACATTCTACACTCCTCTTCTATAATATCGCTAAACCATGAGCAGTAGAAAGGTAGATTCAAGGGGGGTGGGGCACAGTTCATCTGTAAAATGTACAACATTTAGTGGTGTATTCAATTTTTTGTCTAGGAAATACAATAAATAGCAACCTTTGGCACGTTATAAACTTAATCTTTTCGCCCGTTTCTTTGACTCAGGGTGTGGACATAACCCCCCTCCCCACCGCTACCTAGATATGGATCCGGGCCTGCTGTTGAATAACTGTGGAAATTTATATAAACGCGTGAAAAGATATCGTCGGCACACCAGACTTAAAGGACATGTCCAAAACACCTCCTATACTCACGAGCAAATGTATCAACTCGCATCGACTGCCGGATATGTTGATGAATCCCTGGATAATTTCTGATTGGTTCGCTCCCGTCCACGACACTATTACGAAGTGTTTCCTCATCGTCTACAGTAGTTGCCCTTAAATGCCTCTACAAATGAAAGTCTGGGGGCGGAAACAGTGCGTTCTCGGACCTGTGTTCATATAACACTTTGTTCCTTCTAATTGTGAGGATTGTTTTCTGAACGGTCGTAGAAGTACAGGTCTGGACCAAAGATGTTAGAAGGGTCCAGATGGAGCATGTCGCCGGGAATTGTAACCAAACAAACGCTTGACGTGGTTGGTACCAATATGGCCGACTAATTAAAAATTGAGGAGATATTAGTTAGGTGTGTAAACAGGGCTGAAATATAGAGTTTTCAACCTAAAACATCAATTAAAGAGCACAATACATTAATTTACCATAAAAAATACCAGTCTGATGTGAACTTTCGAGGTTAAATGAGTATGGCGACTGGCAAATTTGGTATCTACCTCACCCCCCTCTTGGCTTCTCCCCCCTCGCCTACATTCAGACCTTATGCTACCCTCGTGGTCTGGACCACGGCCGTAGAATAACAGGTCTGGACACTCGCCTGGAAACTTGGCCCCCTTGTTTGCTGTAGTTCACCAAGTTACCGAGAATATTGTGTTTTATTGGCGCTTCAGTTAGGGCGGTCGGATTAAACACCGCCCACTTCCTTTCCGCTAAGGCTAGGACCACACATTGCGTTTTCGCCGCAGCGGCGAAACCGCTGCGTTTCTGCCGCACATCTGCTCCTGGACTACACTGTGCGTCAGAACCGCAAAAATGCTCAATCCCTATCTTAATTCATTGTTGAGCTACCGAGTGCCGAACATCGAAAGTTGTCTCTCTGGTGTGAATAAAGAGCGATGTTATAAAAACTGCAATACGCACGTGCATTAGAAGGTGCCGGTCTTCTTAAAGAGCCAGTCAAAAGAAGACATTGGGTAAATCCGTTTCATATAGATCGCGAGGCATGTGAAAGATTTCAAATATTTTTTAGTAATATACAGAAATACAAGACCAAATTTTTAGAGTATTATCGGATGTCGATTTCTTCGTTCGATGAGTTGTTAGAACTTGTGCGGCTCTACGTTACGAAACAAGACACATACTGGAAATGTGCAGAGGAAAGATTGGCAATCACCTTAAGAAAGTTTAACAATACTTAATTTAATAAATGGGCAGCAATACACAAGTTACAAATGTAGGCTACATTAATCAAAATATTACACACACTGTAAATTTTTACATGCATAATTTAAGGAAAAAATAATAATGTAGACCGATATATAGAGGTCATGAACCTATAACGTGTGGTACAATAAAGGCAATTGTTTTATAGGTCGTTAACGATAAACGTAACATTGTGACGATCTGGCTTTGATCTTATTTCTGGATTGTTGCACAACACACACAACTATTACTTACATAACAATTAATTTTCACCTGCTAATTAAACAAGGCAACTATTTTTTATTTGAAGCATGTGCAGATAAAATGGCAAGCACATCAGGCGTAGGAACACAAAAAATGCTGACTCTATTCCATAACTACAAGGTTTTTTTTTCTGTCGTGTTGATGGCTGTTGTGGACGCTAATCTACGTTTCATAGCGATTGATGTTGGTGCCTACGGGAAGGAAGGCGATTCAACAAAGTTTCGGGACAGTCCTTGAAACTATGCTCAGGAACGTTAAATTTGCCAGCACCTAGGTGTTTACCAGGTACAGACCCTATGTAATTGTTAGAGACGAAGCTTTCAAATTGCATACAAATATCATACGGCCATTTCCAGCTCGTGGTCTAACGTCACGCACAAGAGTTTTTAATTACAGACTCTCCAGGTGCAGGCGTTCCGTTGAGTGTGCGTTTGTGATACTGGCCAACAAGTGGCGTGTGTTTCACACCCCAATTCTTGTTGGACCGGATTTTGTTGACATTATTATCAAGGCAGCCTGCATACTACACAATTTTGTTCGGAAACGGGACGGCATAAACTACGACGATGCAGAGACGTGTACTTTCATGGATGTCAACGATTTCGGACCAGCTGAACGAGCTACTGGAAGTGAAGTGCGGGACATTTTTTGCTGACTACTTTATGGGCGTTGGTGCTGTGCCTTTTCAAAGCCATCATATGTGGTAGACTAATTTATGTCAAAACTGTATTGTTAGACATGTTACATACTGAAGTTGGATTGGGATGACACTTCATAAACAATAAATCGAGTTTTTTTATGAAACAAACACAATTGTCCTACGAAATCGGTAACAATGTACAGAATAACATTAATTTTAGTTGTAAAATATTTGTTACATTAGTTAAGTCGTCTACAGCATTAAAGTGAGTAATAGCGGATAACAATTTTATTGTAAATTATAACATAAAATATTAACTTTTTTTTTACCTTGTTCCCTTTGTTCAGTTTCAGTCTTCTCGTCCCAACATTGCTCTCCCAACACAATCCCATTGTCTTGCTTTGCAGTGTTTGTCCTTGTAATCCTTATTCGATTCCTCCCGCAGAACAGGATATTCTTGCATACATTGTATGAACTTACCGACGTCAAACATTTAAGCGAACTGCGGCAGCACCGCACTGTGTGGTCGCTCCAACTGAACTACAGCTGTTGTTCTCGAGTTGCGGCAGAGCGGTAGTGCGGGGCTGCCGCAGCATGCTGCGGTCGGTTTCGGCGCCGCGCGTGCCTGCCGCACTGTGTGGCCCCTACCATTTAAACCAATGTGTTCTACTGCTGCGGCGGAAACGCTACGGCAGAGCCGCAGTGTGTGGTCCGGGACTTAGATAAACAATTTATCAAAACGTATTTTTATCAATGTATGAAATGCTTTCTTCGCTCACAAATTAAAGAAAATGCTCCAGCAATCTTTATTTACTTTATAAATTTAACAATGGAAAAAAGTGGACGTAGTTTGAGTCCGACCGCCCGGAAAACAGCGCCAAAAAGTACAACATCCTCGGTAACTTGACGAACTATAGCCAAACAACAAGGGGGTAAAACAAAATACATTGTTAGATAGGCGAGTGTCCAGGCCTGTTCTTCTACGACCGTGGTCTGGACACTCTCCTATCTACCAATGATATGGAGTATTGGAGATGACTCCTCTATGACGGAAATCGCCACCAGCAGTGAAGTATTGTTTTAACATTGCAATATAGGGTCGCACTAGCAGCTCCGACACGTGCTTGCTCTATGTAGATCCAGTTACACAATGTTAAAACAACCCCAGAGTGCCTGTGGCGCCAATCAGTCATAACGGGGTCAATTTTCACCTCCAAGTGTCCAGACCTGTTCCTCTATGGCCGTGGTTTTCTGAAGATGTTGACATGCTACTCGACAGCACCCTGTATAATTATAACGAACGTGATGGGGACCTGCAGGTATGCTGGATATAAGGTCGACTAGCTTGCTGACCTTCGCAAGGCTCGACTGCAGTATTGCGAGGCCAACTACTTGAGAATCCAGACACCACAAGTAAATACCGCACTGCGATAAACACGACAAAAATGTACACGTCCTTTGTAAATATTAAAGGCCCGTTTACACCAACGATAACATTGCTAATAACACGTTGTAAAAATGCTTGAAAATTGTTGACAACAAAATGTTATCAACATTGTTGCAAACATTCTTGTTAATATTTATAAAAATTGTTAATAATATTTGTTGCCAACATTTTGTTGGTAACATTTGCTAGTAACAAAAGTTATGAATTTTAGAAACATGTTAATAACTTGGTCGCCGGCAATGTTAACATTATTTTCCAGACCCATTCTAGGGCGGTCTAGATCAAAGGATGTTGATAACAAATGTTACTAACAATGATGTAGATATTTTTGTCATTAACATTGCTATTAACTTACGTTCACCATTCTTAGAACTTTGTTAGTAACATTGGTGTTTTCAGCAACGTTAATAACACATTTGCTATTTAATAGTGTACCATTGCTTAGGATTTGTTGATAACATTTTGTAACTAACATTTTGTAACTAACATTGTTACTGTTGTTTTTTCGGTGTAAACTGGCCTTACGAATTGCTACTCAACGCATACCGGCCAAATAATTGCTTCGAAAGTCATAGTTTACTGATGAAAATATACAAGTAGTCGGGCGTAAAGAGCAATGTTAGTTTTCTAATTTCGAAATTTTCTGTCTTTCGTTAGGGTAAGTTTAGGTTAGGTAGTTCTGAATAGTTTTGGTTATGTTATTTTAATGTTAGGTTTTTCATTAAGTAAAAACATTAACATAAGTTTTAAAAAAACTATTTTCTAAAGAAAATACTTCTCATGATTTAAAATAAAAAACGTAGGGTGTATGCAACTGATAGTTGATGCTTTAGTAGTTCATGTTAAGTCGCTAACAATGTTACTGCACAGACAGTGATATGGACATTTGTGAGTTTTCTCAACGACGGCTACTGTGTCTGCTCCTTACTGTTATCTACTGCACACGCTCCACGTTTTCCCTTTCAAATCCGTGTGTTTTCATAAGTTGTTTTATATTTATTTCTTTTATAGTCCGGTTTAGAAACCTGGTATATTAATTTGTTATGTAAATAATTACCCTTACTGTAGTTGTGGGAGTGTGTCGCGTTGTCTGAGGATGAGGGAGAAGTAACGGAATGCTAGAGGATTGTGATCATGTATTCACTGCGGTAACAATGTACCGTATGTCGCGTGTGTCGAGCCAAGTCGTGGAGCGAACAACTGGGCTATGTAGGCCGCTATCACGACGCTTCTGGCTTGAGGGTCAACGTCGACCTACATCGCATTTGATTCATTCGCATTTCTTGCAAGTGGCGTTTTCTGACTCTGACCACAGTGTATAAGTACGAGACACAACCATTGAAGATGTTTATCCAAGTCTACCAACTTGTGGAAGTGAGTGTAATGGAATGTAGAGGTTCAGGCCTTTGTTAAGGCCTTGTGACGGAGTTTTGCAGTGATTTCGAAAGTTTTTTTTTTTTTATTTCTTCCTAATACTCATATCAAAATTTCGCTGCACAGTTTTGACACTTATATGTTATAATTTTTAGCTGAATTTTTTTTGTAGAATTTGGCCTATACTGCATGATTTTTTAGATTTCATTACCCAAAGTACCACGTTTTTGTCGTGAAAATAAGCAGAAATGAAGGAAATTATTTTTTTGCTGGCGAATGGTACATTATTTTAAAAAAAACGCGTCCACAGTATTGTGCATCGTGTGATTGCACATTGACTCAAATTTTTTTAAAACTTTTGGTTAAAAAATATTTGAGTTATTGGCACCAGTCTGAAAAAAACTCGGGAACAAGCCCTTAAGGTAGTTGCCTGGGAGGACGTATCTTGCACCTTCAAAGCCTAGAAGTGCAGGAGCGCCAAGGACAACAGCAGCATGCACATCACGCCTCAACTTAACCCTCACAGTAAAAATATTGCGTACTTTTACAAACATATTATAAATTGTATAGGAAATGCTTGTAAATATGCAAATATGTGCTTGGAAACATACAAATATATAATCATATTTACGAACATTTTTGTAGGTTTATAAATAAGCGTACATAAAGCCGGATCCACGATCACATTTAACTTATTTACAAACAAACACACGCACGTACGTTAAATATTAGAGATTGGACTCACAACAATATTTAATATAGACAGACGCGGAAATTGTTTGTCACAGCAAAATGTCTGTGATAGATGATCGTAATTTATTTTTATATTTCGAAGCGAATCAAATAATTTATGCCTACGAGATAAATAAATTAATATTTGTGTCTTGACGTTTGCACATGCTGCATTCACGACCATCACTTAGCGTACGTATGAAGTAGAAAGTTGATAAAACTATATTACGTACGTACGTTACGCGAGGATGTAAATTCTAGCATGTACATTCGGAGTTCCTACTTTTACACGTACGTATGCGTGTACGCTACTTGGTTGTGAATCCAGCTTAACAAATAAATTAATTACTATACAGTTTACAACAATTGTGTGAAGCGTCCCAAAAAAAATTTTGGCAATCTGTTTCCAAGATTTTTTTTTTTTTTTTTTTTTTTTGTAAAAGGACAAAGTATTTTATAAAATGTGACAGGCCGCCGAAGGTTATTTTGTTTCATATTAAACACTCTTGTGTACAAAAATGTATCCCACTAGTCGCCACAGGTATTTGAAAAATTTAGACCATTTTAACTATCTAAGACATTGTGGTTATAATGCGTAGGCGATAAATGTTATGGAACTAGTTTATAAGCTTTCAATTGTAAAAGTACAAATAGTTTTTGTACTATGCAGTGTCTAGGCGCAAGTCACTGAGCTGGCTTGCAGTCTTCTAAAAAACTCTCCTCTGAGATGTCCAGTGCTGAGCCTATCATTTTATGACGTAATGTTGCAATAATGATCTATTCTACACACAGATACCTTTTAAAAGCTTCTGGGCCAAGATTTTCGTATGTAAAATGTACCGCAAGAACTCTTATTTTCGGCCGAGTTCAAATATACAGAGGACCTGACACGGATATAAACACAAGTAACACTTATTGAATGTTATTACCTAGCAGACATCACTTACACCGAGTAGTTCTCAAAACTTGTAATGACCGAAGCCCTGGTCGGACGGCCATCTTGTTATTTCATATAATAGGGGTGTTGCATCCTGTATGTTTTTTGTAACTTTCTGCGCGAGGATGTCTATAAAGGCCACCTTGCACGATGCCATCTTCTGTTATGCCCATCTGTACAGAAGTTGACAGATTTGTGGCAGTGGCTATAGCAGAAGTCGGTGCGTCGTTACTCTCATATTCACACGATACTTAGAGAGTTAGTGGACCTGGCGTGCTGTAGCGTGATACGGGAAGTCGTTTTTCATGTACATTTACTAAAAATGTTTCTAATGCGTTTATCTACGAAAGGAAAACGCACTTCAAATTAAGTCCCTATGATTTAAAAAATGCAGTCCGATAGTTAAAAACGCGATTAGCAAGCTCCTCAAAAGTGCTAACAATGACTTTTTCACGTTGCTGTAGCCGAGAAAATATCAACCGTAATCGTAAAACAAAATCATAGAAACCTGCATTGGACTTTACCACATACTTTCCACAATAAAATTATACGGTCATCGCTTGAAGTCCCGTGGAAAAACAGTTACTACGTAAACACTGCAGCTAGTTTAGTCCTCCGCGCCTAGAGGCGATGAGGTGTTTGACGCACGGCTTATATTGGACTTATCGCCTTCCCCGTTTCCGTCCCTCAAACGTAAAAGAAAAGCTACGGTTCACTAACTCTTAAAGAATGTGTGGTAGATAAATAAACGCTGAAAACATCAATTGATTTCTACGCTTTTTTCGAAGCCAATATGAATAAAATACACAATGACAATCCTAGATAATGGTATTTGCCAACTTTATGAGTAAATATTTATCCAGAATTACTAATTCGTTACGTGTGATCTCTTGCGCCGCAGTTAAATGCACGAGGTTCCGGCGTCAGTGATTGTGCCTTAGAAGTTCGTAACACTGGAAACTCTTTTGTTTAAAGCGTTAGCTAAAACTATTATCTAGGATTGCTATTGTTTAATTTTCGCAAATTGGCTACAAGAAACCTACAGTTATAGAATAATGATTTATAGCGTTGGATCATGTACCACGTCCTCTTAAGAGTCGTAACAGAAAACTTAACCTGTATTTTAAAGGAAATTGACTTTTTTTTTTTTTCGGTGAAAGAGAAAGAGAAATGCAAACGGGAATGGTGACTAGACATTGACTGTGGAAGTGAAATAAATTATGTGGTTACGGTGTTCCAGGAATGCTTCGAAACGCATAATGGTTAGCTTACTTGCGTTATTTTGTCATGTGACGCCATTCTAAATAGAAGCAGTCTTGAAATTTTGTGGTCACGTGCCCAAAACAAAAGTTGGTGTGATGGGCCACAGGGGTATATGGGTAGAAAACAAGCAGAGTTGCTAATAGAAAAATAGAACACGTTCTATTACGTTCCTGGGCAAGCTTTCGGGTACAGAGATTCTGCTATTCCTCGAGAGAGAACTCTTGGGAGGGTGCTGGAATGTGGCTCACATGTAAGCAGAAATGCTAAGTGAAATTGGGCATAGAAACTGCTACGGAATCTGGCATCATGTGAAGCCGGCTTAACTAGGGCTCTATAAAGACTAGGTATAATCGTCCGCCATTTTGGGTCTTTCGCAGCTACCGCAAGCCAAGTCATGCTCGCGCGCCCGAAAAACCGCAGAAACCTAACTCATCACCGAATCGAAAAGTATTCGGTCAATCGACTTTTAAAAAATTACAGAGTATTAATGAACTGTCCTGCCAATGACGCTATTCATTAATTTTCTTTACGACAGATATTTACTATGTAAAATAAAGTTTAACAATGTCATGACATTTTTTGACCGGGAAATGCAGGGTAAAATATAGTAAGCGAGAAACTTTTTTGTTTTACGAGATAGGTGGGGTGTGTCAGTGGACGAAACTAAAAAGATAGTATAAAATTATTATTTATGCCCCTCTTGACGAGTTCCGCGAATCGCTGTTAGTTTAGCGGCAGGTTGAAGACAGAATATCTTTGGCGCGCGGCGCCGCGTCATCTAGCTCAACGTCCTGACTGTGAATTGTACCTTGGTTTGTCTTCATAGTATTTGAGACATAAATTTTAACTGTATATTTAGTATTTATTATAACGTTTCCAACTTTCAATTACTGATTTTAGGGTTGTATACAAAAGTATACATTATCGAATATAAATAAATTTACATAATCAAATATTGAGTAGAAAATTAATGCATCATCCTTAATTTCACTAAAGAGAGTTCTTGAAATATACTATTTCTTTTTAAAGTTCTTTTAAGATTGTTGAGTCTCCCACAAAATAGGCTTAGACCTATATACAACTGGAAATATATATTTTTTATTTACTTAAAGGCACATTTTGAACAATAAATAATAAATACATAAACGCTCATTCATCTGATACTTATACTAAGGTTTTAAAGATTTCGATAACTCATTGAAACGCAAATGTAATATTTTTAACTTTGTGCTATTTGTTATGTAAGAATTCATACTAGTATTATCGAGACTCTTGTAGTAAAAGAGGCAGTTATCACATTAAAAGTACAGCTTACATTCAATTTATTTAACATTCTAAAATTTTTCAGTTTGTTACAAATAAAATTATGTAAATTATTTTTAAAGAAAGTGATTCGAGAAAATTGGCCTTATTATAAATTATTGGTATGAAATAGCAAACACGTTTGTATTTTGCGTTACTAATGCAAAATACATTATTACCAATCGGACAGATCGATGCATCTCTACTCTGTTGCTAAAACGTTAGTTTGAAGATTTATACGTAGTGTGTCCTGAAGCTGTGAACGTAAGTAGTTGCTGATAATGAATTTATTTTTAAACTGATTTCATTGAGGTTTCAAATAGTTTATTTACTAATATGAATTTCAGTTTTGTTTTAAGTCAATCTACACTAAAAATTACAACACACTGCCTATCATGTAGCGGTGTGAATAAAATTATATATTTTTTGTACTGTAGCGGCTCTTCACTCACTCTGCGCATATACAGTATATAGCCACGCTGATTTATTGCGCCAGGGTAATAAATACAAATCTTTAATTTCTCGTACAATACGACCAAACATTGTTTGTTATATTCTATGAGTTAAATATCTGAAATATAGCATGCTTACTTTTATGCCCATTAAACCAAGCTAACAAACATTACATTTCTGTAAATTTGTGTAAAATAGTATGGAGAAGTGCCGCTAATTTACTGTAGCGTACCTCGTAAATAAAACATACTGTATCTTACACCTATACTTAAATACTCTCTGTTAACATGTTGGATATACATTTGTATTTAAGTTCTTTCCTTATTACTGTATGTCTGTAAATAACACAGTTATTGCCCAATACAGTTAATGCGGGAGTTGTAATTTCGATTCATATCTACATTATCACTATGAATATTCACAAAGTAGGAATTTCCATCATCAATGAGATACTTGTGAGATATATGTTACATACAAAAGCGTATTAAGAACTACAGTGAACCTTATTAATAATACAAACCACGCAAATTTAAATATCTTGCTAACACTAAGTAATTTTCGTTCCCCTAAGAATAAGATGAAAAATGTAAGTTCCCTTGTACACCACACAACGCCAGAACTACAACGTGCCTGCAGAGGTTCTTCATTCATTGCGATAATTTGGCACAACGTATCTTCTCCCCAGAAATTTGTGACATATATTTATATTGTATATGCGTTTTACTATGAATTGTCGTTTCAAAAGCAATAATTAAAAATAAAAATTAACGCTCGTAAATATATGTATATAAAAATAATGTAAAAAGTTCACAACAATAAGTAGGGAAATGAATATTTCGCGAGTTCAACGACACGCGTGTAGAAATCCATTGATCTATTTATACACAAGCCCCGACCATTTGTTCACTAGCTGATACTCACTGGAACAACAGACAATGGACGAATATACAGGGACTGAGTATGCATAGTACAATGGATTAAAACACGTCGGTCATTGAACTCGCGAATTATTACTTTCCTTAACAATAAGTGACCAAAATATGTGTTTTAGACTAAGGGTATGTCCATAAAACAATATTGTTCGAAACACATTTATTTCTTGACTACTTAAAACATATACTTTGTACTTATACTACGATAAACGCATAAGTGTAGTTAATTATAGGATTGTTGTTTATTGTCTTAAAAATTCATGCGACAGTTGCAGCAGATCACAGGTAGCTAGCTCTCTCAGGGATAAGCCTGGTAATGTAATGGATGTGAGTAAAAATCTAGGTGTCGGTTGAATATTTTTTGCGTTATATATTCATTTGGAATATAATTGAGTTTCTATGCTGTAGTGGACTTAAACAAAAATTTTAATTAATAGATGGAAGATGTTCTGCGAAAAAAAAAAAAAAAACTAAGTTATAATTCTAATTTGCATAAACAATATTTTTAAGTGATGAGGCTGTGTTAAACTGTAAGCAAAATAACTGTATGTTGTAAAAATTTTACATATTTTAAAACATATATTAATTTTAAATATCTCTTCCACTGTTACGCAAAAAAAAGTGCTTTGGTGTGGTGCTCTATTTTGGGTTATAGATTAATGAATATAATAAATTAATTACGAAATTTTCTATATGGCATCTGAGAAGAATAAAAAAAAATTCTGTAAACCATAATTCCAAATACATTCAATATTTGTTTTTGTTATATTACAAAATGTGTAATATTAGCTTACATCGCTGGTGATCAATTTAAACTGTAAAAAAAGTAAAATGTTTGGTACATAGCATTAGTTAAATAATAGTATGTAAATGAATAACTGTTTTTAAAATATAATTTGTCGAATTAGTCTTTGTGAACTAAACTACTGTAAAAATACATATGTTGGATTCAATCGTTGGTGTCTTGCGGTTTATTATTATATGTTGGTTACTTATTTTTACATTTATGTTCTATGTTATCTAATTAAGTATATAGTAAACAAGTAACATTACAAACTAGAAACTTAGTAACAAATACACACACACACACATATATACTGACATTTACATAGTAAATGTTGTGTAGATGAACTAAGAGTGAAGTTGTGTTCGCGTCGTTGAGCGAGACCATGCCTCGCGCACGAAATATTCTGTCTTCTACCTGCCACCAAAACAACAGCGATTCGCAGAAATCGTCAAGAGGGGCATAGAAATTTAATTTATACTATCCTTTTTGTTTTCTTCGCTGATACCCCCCATCCAGGCCCCATTTTATAACTGGGCAGACTAGGCAATAGCCCAGGGCGACATCTGGAAGAGGCGCAACTCACAAGAAGAATTTTTTTTTTTTACTTTAAATAAATTTATTTACTTAATAAATTACGCTCTTTTGTAATTGTGTGTATTTCGTGCACCAACATTATTAAGGGAAATAATTCACAACTGCAACTTTTTCCAATTTTTCACATGACTTTTGTGGATGGAGGCGACTAATTTCATTTTGCCCAAGGCGCCAGGCACCTAAACCCGGGGCCTGCCCCCATCTATTTCGTATAACAAAAAAGTTTTCCCGCTTACTATAATTTACTCTGCATTTTCCTGTCAAATGTCAACATGGCATTGTTAAAAAAATTTTTAATAATATGATTGTTGCAGAAAAATAAAGTTAATAGACATTATCATTGAAAGCATAGTTCATAAATGCAATATAAAAATTTTGAATACATTTGGCTGAATAGTTTTAGATTTATGATGAGTTTATTTAGACAGGTTTTTGTGTCGCGCGAGCATGCATTAGCTTGCGGCAGCTCGGAAAGACCCAAAATGGCGGACGATTATACCCACTCTTTATAGTGCCTTAGGCTTAACTAATACGTACCACGAGTTACGTTTTGGAACGTCATTGTTGAGTCAGTGCTTGTGCGCGCGTCAGACACATAACTTACTTAACGGCAAAAAAAAAAGTAGAACTTTATGCTCCAGCTGTATGGGAAGGTTTTAGCTGAACTTGCTCCCAAATATTTTCCACAACTAAAGTCTATGGACATGTCTCGTCACAGAACCTGGGCACAGGCATGTAACACCCAGAATTGTTTTATTTATTGCAGTTTTTACTTTTGTTCTGGATGAGTCCTTCATGTGGTGGTAGCTTATGAGAGTCAAAAATGTTCTTAAATAGTTGTCTTTGTCAGTCAAGTGAAAATAATTACTTAATTAACAAATTTAACAGTCTACGTTTTCACAACTGACTAAAAGAGTAAAATAATTTTTCCAATAAAGTACAGGTTTAAAAAAAAAAAACGTTTGGCGCATACAACAGGTAATAAATACAGTAGAGAGTAGCTGTGGTTGAACTAGTTCAACAGTTCATATCGCCTGCAGTTCACTAACATTGTTAGTGACTTAAGTGAACTATTCCTGCGTCAATTATCTAAATAGCATGCGCATCGTGTTTTTAAATTCTAAATATTATAAGATTTTCATACGAGACATTATTTTATACTATTTTGTCAATTTTAAAATCGCAGTGTAGTAAATATTTTTTCTATAATGACGTTCACAATTTTAGTTTTCTCTGTGTGAAATTTTGCTGTCAGTTCTTAGTTATGTTTAAAGTCGTTAGCTCGTAGGAAAGTTAGTTAGAAATTTTACCGGACAGACAAAGCTAATTATAAAACCCTATATAAATTCAATGCTTCGGTTCTACAATGTAACAATGTAAAAAAAAAAAAAACTACAAAAGCAAGTAAATAGAACCTGTAAAAATTAATGAAGTAATTGTACCCAGGACTCGACTCCGAAACTACGTTTCCTTAAAATGAACTACTTGACAATACAATTCAGAGTCGTTGCTGGACATGAAGTGGTATTTTATTACATTCACTTTCTATTTTCAGTGCAACATTACTCTTACTATAATACAATTTACGTACAAATTGTAAACACATTTTCGTCTTTTTTTTATTGCGTTATTACCCTTATAATGAAGACATGGGTCACAACTCAGAATTGTGTGTCAATAATGCTGTAGATCAATTGTGATAATTTCTGTACCGAATATCACAAACATCTTACATGTTTTTGGTATGTTCCCACGTGGTAAAATCCCTGCTTAAAATCACATAAAATATGCAACATATTTTTGTAATCTTTTTTCGTTTGTTTTCCTAGAAAGATCCATGAAATTTTTCTGTGTCTACAGAAAAATCTAAAAGAGTTTCATTGTAGGTATACTCTGAAAATGTTTTTCAACCAGATAAAGGTATAAAAGTCGTCGGTTAATGTTTTAATCCAAGCTCGTTGAACACGTGTCCGAGGGGATAACGCATGGCGACGGTCGGCCACACACTCGTGTCGTGGTCCAGGGTTAGGTGTGGAAGGGGGGGGGGGGGGGGGGGGGGGGGGGGGGGGGGGGGGGGGGGTAGCGACAAGGGTCGGCGAGCTTGAAGCTGTATCGACCGACTGGAGCGCGGGGCGTCCTCGTGACCTTTATAGAAGGCTCCTGGGCACCGCTGGGCGCGTCTCTTCTCCGCCGACAATCATCCAGTATCTGTTCCTTATAAACACCTACCTGACTTCTCCTGCTTCTAGCTGACTAGGTGTATATAAATATCACAAGTCTATAACCCTGGCAAATACTTAACCCATAATCCTAGCCTTGTGACCTTAATAGATGGATCCTGGGCACCGCTGGGTGCGTCTCTTCTCTGCCGACAATCATCCAGTATCTGTTCCTTATAAACAGCTACCTGACTTCTCCTGCTTCTAGCTGACTAGGTGTATATAAATGTCTCAAGTCTATAACCCTGGCAAATACTTAGCCCATAATCCTAGCCTTGTGACCTTTATAGATGGATCCTGGGCACCGCTGGGTGCGTCTCTTCTCTGCCGACAATCATCCAGTATCTGTTCCTTATAAACACCTACCTGACTTCTCCTGCTTCTAGCTGACTGGGTGTATATAAATATCACAAGTCTATAACCCTGGCAAATACTTAGCCCATAATCCTAGCCTTGTGACCTTTATAGAAGGCTCCTGGGCACCGCTGGGTGCGTCTCTTCTCCGCCGACAATCATCCAGTATCTGTTCCTTATAAACACCTACCTGACTTCTCCTGCTTCTAGCTGACTGGGTGTATATAAATATCACAAGTCTATAACCCTGGCAAATACTTAATCCATAATCCTAGCCTTGTGACCTTTATAGAAGGCTCCTGGGCACCGCTGGGCGCGTCTCTTCTCCGCCGACAATCATCCAGTATCTGTTCCTTATAAACACCT
>PNEQ01026953.1:0-13270 GCA_003012365.1 Medauroidea extradentata
TCTCACTTTTGGCAGTAAACCGACGATATATCATCTCACTAATCTCAGGTTTGGGGCACCAAATACGTTTCCGCGAAACCTTAACTCTCTGAAACTTTGTAATGTCAATAAAGTTAAAGTGAATATTTTGACAATATATAATTGAGGGCACCGTCACCAATGGTTGTGCACAGGGTAAACAGATGTTTCTCATTCGATTGACCTCTTACCTTAGATGTCTGTAACTACCATAGAACGTCAAATTGGCAGTTTTATAAATAAGGCTCAGGCGTAGTCGCTGTTAGTGGCAGGGATAAACTTAAGACTGCTTTTCGCATGGACAGCTATAGCTACTTATCCTTCTGCAGAATTAGTTCAACTAGCCGCTTGGACATTCTAACACTTGATGACTGAAGTACCAATCATGTGTACAAAGAGGTTTTTCAATTAAAGTAAATATTATCAGTTACGAATAATACTCGCGAGCAAAGCCGCGGGGGACTGCTAGTTCTGGTATAAAATTGCAAAAATTTATGAAGAGCTTTAAGGAAGCAATTGGGTAGAGAATTAAGAATAGTGTACACTTGAGGCGCTACTAGGTGAGGATGTAACTACGGTGGTTGATTCACCATTGTCTTCCGCAGGATGGTGGTGAGGGATACAGGCCCTTCCGGATAAAGTGAGCACTAAAGAATCAACCTTTGAAAAAAAAATACTTGCCGTTAATACATAATAATTTAACATTAACAGTGTTTATCTTACTACATGTATGGTTGGTAGCGAACTGCAGTAAGTAGTTCCGTGTATTTTCCTTTTTAAATGCTACAATAGTGAAATAAAGTCATGTTTCTAACAAGCGTACTGAATTTTTTTGAAACACAAAAGCATAGTTTCAAGTGTATGTTATTTTGGTAGGTAAACGTAATATGAATAAGTTAAGTGGTTTCGTGTGAATAAAGAATACGCGTGACACGGTGCAACCCGTCCATGTGCCAGTCGAGAAGTCCACTTAAAAGATTCTACACCATGAATTTCAAATCTAAAAAGGACCAGAAAAATACCCATTTTTGGCAGCGTAAAAAACTATAAATATTAATGGAAGACTTCAAACAGGTATAGTGTGCACATATTAACGTTCTTTGCATACTATTCCTAAGCAAACATCACTCACTCACGTTGAGAAAGCTTCGAATCAACTTGTATCGGCCGAAGCTCTGCACGTAGTTCGACGGCCTGGGCAGACGGCTATCTTAGATGCGTACATTGCATAAAAAGAACTTATGTTAAGGCCACGCTCCCCTGTTATACTGTTTTTGCGATATTTTTTTTAAAGCTTAAACGAAAACAGATTCCACAAATCTGTATGGCTGTATTTTTTTTAACCAGAAAATTTTATGGTTTCCCTTAATAATTCAATTAACAAAAATTGCGTTAGCTAACCACAGTATTTACTATCTTGAAAAATATTACAGAAGACGATAAAAATCATTTTAAACAAAACTGCCAAACAGATTTTCGACATCTGCTCTCGTTTAAGAGGCGTGGTACATAATTCAACGCTAAAAGCATTAATCTATAACCGTAGGTTTCTTGAAGACAATTTGCGAAAGTTAAACAATAGCAATCCTAGACAATAGTTTTAGCCAACGTTTTAAACAAAATTGTTTCCATTGTTACGATCTTCTGAGGCACAATCTCTGACGCCGGAACCTCGTGCATTTAACTGGGGCGCAAGAGATCACGCGTAACGAATTAGTAATTTTGGATAAATATTTACTCATAAAGTGGGCAAACACCATTATCTAGGATTGTCATTGAGTATTGTATCCATATTGGCTTCGAAAAAAAAGTAGAAATCAATTGATGTTTCCAGCGTTTGGTGTGTCAGTTGGTTTTAATGTAGCCCTTAAAACGGAAACAACAAATTTTGACTTTAACAAGCCGTTACGCGAAAACCATGAGAAATAAAAAAATTCATAAGAGCCAAATTTAGTCACATTTTGTGTCTAAACTAAGAAAAATGTATCTGTTACAAACATAAAAATAAATACATGGTAATGAAAATGCTGTATACCGCGCCATAAAATGCTTTATGTGCTGTTACGGCCTCTACGAACGCGAAAGTCACTGGGTCTATGACGCCCTGGTACATCAAAGTAGTGTTGTGGCACGTGTGTAGATGACAGACAGACAGACCCAGTCTTTAGGCGTCATACCTACCTATGTAGCCCCACGTGTACTGCCAGTATGGATCCTGATTTTTGACTACAGGAGTTGTATTAAGCTGTCGCGTTGGGTTAATTTTAGTCATTGTTTATAAAATTCCTTGGCCGGATTAGCATTAACGTGCTATGGTGTGTTCAGACTGGTCGGCTAGTTAAGACCGGCTCACGCTTCATAACAAGGCCCTGTGTGTAGATATAACTCTCAACCAAGGCAGTCTTTGTTATTAAATTTCTGCATATACGCATCATCAACATGTTTTTGGACATTTCACTGCACAAGGTTCTATTTCATGCTAATTCATTTTATATCAAGAGCAACGAGATATTAACGTCTTAACGTCGTTTCATGGATTTAATATCTTGTTCACAATTACTTGCACGAAATGATAGTTTAGTTTGCATTGAAGATTTCTTTTCAAGTGGACATTTTCACACATTGCCCTTTTTTTACTCCCTTGGAAGTAAACACAATTTTTTTATCATATTATCACCTGTAACTCCAGCCGCTAAATGCAATATGTTTGTTTCTTGAGTCGAAATATTTATCACATTTTAAAACTGAAATTAGTTTGTTCGATCCCCGACTCCGGCCATTCTGATTTAGGTTTCTCACGGTTTCCGAAATCGCTCAACAAAGGCCATGGCTGGTTCCTCTCCCAGTTCTTGTCTATGTATAAAGTTGTTTCTCTAATGACCTTGCTGTCGACGAGGCGTAAAGCCCATTTATCTTACCTTCCCAGATGCCGACATATGGCACTCTGAAACTGGAATGCTATTCCGTTAAGACAGCCTGTCAGGGTTTTCAGAGATGGAGTTAACAGTTCTGCCTTTTACGCTGCTGAGATGTAGAAACGTGAGCGACAGTATACGGCGTGAAAGAACACATCAGGCTGGCCAGAGCAAGAAGTCGTGTTTACCGCAAAGCTGTCGAGAAAGAAGCCGTTTCATTTACCGGTTACTGTAATAGAACCATCATTCCATATATCATATGCAACAAACGGCCTGCAGCGCTAACGAGCTTTCCTTATTGAAATACGGTAACATTAACCCAATTAATATCTTCCTTAGCACTCAACCCACTGAGCAGTGAGCAAATGATCGGACAACAAAATTAATATTTTCTGGTTAGTTAATTTTTATCGTTCGAGCGTAACAGCCTTGAAGATTATGAATGTACAATTTCCAAAAGCAGTCCGTTTTCGAACTCCAGTCGCTTCATGGATTATGAAACTGAGTAAATTTTCAAGCGTCTAATTCAGGCCGCTTTCCGTTTGATGCTGACAGCAGCTGAGACTACGGACGAGCGTTCCTTTACGAGCTGTGAGTGCTGACTAGTATAACTTATGAACGGTAAAATGGCATCTGGGTTTAAAGCAAAATATCGGGTCTCTCTTTCTGCTAAATCTGTTGGCGTGCAATTGACAAAGACCCATACAAATTAACACTTTACCATATAACTTAACGTTTCCGTTACTTTAAGCAAATTGTTAGTGCACAATAAATTCATAAAATTAAAGCAATTACAGCTTAAAAACAACTAAGATTATCTTTGAAACGGAACCATTGTGTTTATATTAGTCTATTAATTTGCTACAAAACACCACATCACGTTAATAAGCCGTATTAGTAAAACATTTGTTGTATTAAAAATATTTTGCAGATAAAAAGCAATGCTGCCTGTTGACGCGTCCGAACGCCAGTGATTTGGACATCTAATTGGTGAGTCAAGGATCGATTTCCGGCCGGGAAGGAAAATTTAAAGTTACCTTTCCTGGTTCAGGACTGGATGTTGTCCTCCTTTCACCACTCTGCGGAAGGCAGTTTCACTGTCGCCTAGTAGCGCGTTCAAACCAGACTTCGGGCTGGGAACCAATCATCATCTATTGACGCAACACACGCAGTTCACTTTGCGAATGGACGATCTGAGAAATGAGGCGGAGCTTCAGTCTGGTGTGGGATACAATTCCTACCTCCATGGATACCGTAACCGAACATAACCTTCATACGGGCGTTTGGCTTCACATGTCCCGGATGAGATGGTAAAAAAATTGATTGTTGGTTTGAAATTTGCCTCTTTTTTTTAGGTAAACATTGATCTTATTTATTTTTTGTATCTTAACCACGAAACGAAACTAATATTTTTTACACTTGCGTGCAAGTCTACGAGTACACAATTTTTTTTATTTTTTTTTTCCGCCATCATTAACTAACAAATCAGCATGTTTGCAAGCAAACTTTTTTTCCCACAGTACTCTCCTCCTGCAGCGTGACGTCAGAGGGCGTGTACCTCAAGCCGTTAACTATCAGTAACGATTTTACAAAGTTTTCATAATACATTTAAGACATTTCGTTTCCTATGTCATGAAATCTCAGCATTGCGTAAGAAAAGATACTTAGATATACACATTTTTCATAGTAACAAACATATCTAATCGTTCTTTGCAAACGGCCATTCTGAAATTGACTTCAGGTTTCCAGTTTTCCGAAATCTTTAAGTCAAGACTGCTCGACTTTAACTTTGCTAATTCCATTGTGTACGACTCCGTAAGAATGTAAGATTGAAGCAAGATTTATCCGGAACTAGCTATAAATAATTCAAATATGGTTTGTTTTCATGTATAAATAACCGTTTTCTTTTTTTTTTTTTTTTTTAATATTTAGTTTAAAAATAGTAATGAATATAAGAAAGAATGCTAATTCTAAAATGGTGGTTACTTTTAATGTAACCATATTTTTAGTGTATAATAAAGAATTTTAGCGTGTTTAATGGCATATGCCATTAGTTCTACTGGCAACTTTACTGGTAAGCGTTCCCTTTGGGTTCAGCTACTGTGATCGCCGAGTACTTACGGCGTTCCATTTG
Source organism: Medauroidea extradentata (assembly GCA_003012365.1). Classification (NCBI taxonomy): domain Eukaryota; kingdom Metazoa; phylum Arthropoda; class Insecta; order Phasmatodea; family Phasmatidae; genus Medauroidea; species Medauroidea extradentata. Next base: position 5,068 of record PNEQ01026953.1, read on the forward strand.
GCCTATTACTGGCCAGTAATCTCAGCAGCAAATGGAACGCTAGCGTTTTTAGAAACGACTGCAACATTCTGTAAATTAACTCAAGCACATTAGTACACAACACATATGCATGTGCCCGATGCACTTAATTAATTTGGAAGACGATGCTGTATACAGCATATTTCAGTAAATGTAACTGTACAAAACATGGTTTCATGCGGATGCCTACATCATGAATAACAAAGCAAATATTTTACTGTTTCAGTTATTATTTATTTTGTACTATTTATGTAACAGAAATTTAATTTTATTGCTACATGTGATAAGTTCATTTGCAAGAAATTGAAACCGAATATAAATCGCAGATAATAAAGTTAATTCATACGATATAGCCTAATAACATAGTTGTGCGGCTATACGGTAGTGCATAGGTTTACGTAGACCTTTAGACCAAACAGACTTCATGAAAATGTATTCAAGGTAGTGCCTCTGTGGTTTTATTGTATGTGTAAGATTTAATACTGTAGATAAGTATGTGCAAACCAAATTTTTATTATAATCGTGATTATGACCATGATCTAAGAGCTTCAAGAATTCGGCCGACGCATACTTATTTAGAGTATCATAAATTGCAGATAGTCGTGAACTTGGGCCGGAAGACGTAAACGTGAATAAGCAGGTTACGTGTAACGGGGTTGAAATTATCGTGGGAAGAAACTTCCTTGTCGATTCCTTGACCTCCCGAATTCAAATGAAGCGCGCTACGCCGTGACCAAACATATTCACCTGGTTGTCTCCTGATGCCAGATCCGCACAACGAAGCAATGCCCTGAAATTCATCTCCGTACACTGACAGGCCTTGCTCAATATAAAGACCTCTGAATTCCGGGAAAATAATTTTGTACCAACATATTTCAGTGCATTGCGTAAACATCTGCAGCTCATGCTTCATGCTCTGTGAGAGGATGTTTTAACTCTCACACGTCTTGAGGTTGTACTGGCAAATCAAAGACGTGGGTGTCGTAATAACCTTGTTCTGATTGGAGCGGTCTATTGAGAAACGTCTCTGAACTAAGACATGCTGCCAATAACCGTGAGCAGAGCTGTACTGTAGATGTGCACCAGTGGGGGAGAGTGGTTGTGTTCCAAGGTGTACAGTATTAGCACCGACTATACAGTACGCGTTGAACACGTGGCAGTTGTGTTGCAGAGACAATAGTGTATTACTGAAGAATTAGTACCATACTACTGGATGAGAAGAGTACCTGCCTCTACCAGTCTAAAGCCCAGTACACGCGGGCATCTTTCTTGTACATGAAAGTGAGCATCGAATGTTTACAAGAAAGGGAACACTAGCTAGTGTTCTAGCTAGTATCGTACCAAATTAATTGTTTATTGCACACGGCCAACTTTCTTGCACAATCTTGTGTACACCATTAAAGTATTGAATACAGATTTTAAGGCTGCATTTCGAGCATTGGAGGTAGTAAGTGAAATACTTATTGTACCTGCACCAAAAGTAAGCTTTAAAATGTAAAAAATTGAATTATTGTCTCTAGTTAACTATAGCTAGATGTAAAGTGACAAGGTGCACAATCAGCAAATATTACTTTAATAATATCCTTTGTTTAGCTAAGACACTATTAATTCCAAAATGTTTCGTATTTGTAAGCTATTTTGTTCAGAAACATTCACGCATGCATAAAAATTGTTTGTTTATATTCGACTAGTACAAAAAAGATAATGAAAAATGATACCGTCCCTAACCCGCACTAGCTAGTATAGAAGTCCTTGTATACATGTCACTAGTGTGCTCGGTGGCCGTTCACACGATACAAGATCGCTACAAGTTGAGGCGAACAAGAAAGTGTTCACTTTTTAATACAAGAAAGATGCCAGTGCGTACTGGACTTAATAGTTATGCATACAACTCAGTGTTGTGTATATAATCATTGCTTAGCACCGCACACCATACAACAAACACTCCACGCTACGCCACTGATGTCCACATAAGGTATTGAAACAAGCTGGTTCAAAATTGTTTTCGTGAAATTCAGGTGTTCCTGTAAAGTAATGTTTAGTCGTGGACAGACATCGCGACACACTTGTAAGCTGTATTCATATCCGGCTCTTCACGACCTTCCATGCAAGATTACATCAAGAGAAATGTTTGCGATCACAGTCAATTATTGGTGATAACCGATATCGCTGCAGTTTCGGCGCGCCACGACCCAGTTGCTTACAAAAGGGGCCACAATGGGGCCGAACATGGCGAAAATTGCGGTTTTTGCGGTCTATATAGGTATGTAAATCTTGGCGCTGAATATTTAATATTACGTTAGGGTGACCACTGAAAGTATCATACAGGCGCGTTGTTGGCGAGAATATTGCACACCAGTTAGTGACTGCGCCTAGAAGGTAGGGAGAGACGCGGCGTGCGTGTTGATAAATAAGCGCTGAGTTCTACTGTTGAGATATACACGTTTTGAAAGTCTATACAGAAAAACTAGAAAACAACAATTCTTGGTAATTATATTTGTGAACATTACTGGAAAACATTCACCCATACTCGAGGTCTGGAAGTGTGGAAGCGGTAAGGGCGACACAGCACGCGTATCGCGCCTCGCCCTAGCCGCTGGCGTCCAGTATTCTCGCCGACAACTAGTCTATGTGGGACATTCAATAGTGGCAATATTATTTTATGACGTAATACCCTCAGAGATCACACGCATTTGGCATACTATAAGTAAAGAATGTTAATTTTACAATGAAATACCGGATTAACTGAATGGCCACACAATCTGTTGTGTTAAAAACTGCAGTAAATATTGTTAAAGTACAGTTGTTACTGAGACAGTAACTTAAGGATAGTATAAAATCTCTATGTGTAATATAACTTAAGAAAGTAAACATTGCAACAGCCAAAAGACATTTTTCACGACGTGTACCGAGTTACAATTATCTTGGAGGATGATACACCACTGCCAATCCCTGAACTCAACTGCACGATGCTCAGATGTTGTACGAGGTTGTGCAGCGTGCTTGTGATCAGACCTACTCGTGACCTCCAGCAGATGGTTATTAAGTATGTGCACGCCGATGATACCAGACTGGTACAAGTCGTGAGGGATCACTGCGCTTTACTGTGCCTCTGACCTCGCGGTGTTAGAAAACAAAACTACCTTCTAATACACTACATACAACTACGAACCTAACACGACTTAGACTTTTAATTTATATATTATAAATAATATTCACTGTAAATGTCAAGATAGTGTTATTGTTCCCCGTTTACGAGGAGTCCTCGAATGGCAGACTGACGCCATTAGAGTGCCTACCTGCGCTTTACAAGCTCAGAAGTGACAGAGCTATAAATCCAACATTGAAGCGCGGGCTTTTTCAATTTATGCGTCGGGACGCCTACGAGTTGCGGAATTCGGACCGGCTATTATAAGTATTGTAAAGCGTCACAAGTTAGGGCGGCAAACCGCTGACGACGCCATGGTAACCTTCGACGTATTTTAGCTACATATTGCTGAGACTAGCGGGCGTATAATCATCAAGTGCAAAACCGACAAACCTTGCATAATAACGATAATGCCACGGGAGGACAGTGAGAGCTTGCTATCTGGTTTAAACTGAACTTACCGACTTCTTGTTACTCCACACACTGTACACCACAGAAGTTTAGGTCGCCGCAAATTAAGTACAATTTTAAGATTCTGCATAGACGAATGTTTTTTTGTTGTGTTAAATCCTGAAAAACTTACTCTAATTTTAATGAATGACAACTAAGTTGCACAAAATATTTTGAATCTAGAAACTAGACGTGTTTATTACATACTACAGATACACTACATTCTGTGATGCAATTCTTAAAAACCACACTGGAAATCATAACCTACCAGATCTCACAAAAGATAGGCGCGACCAGGTAAATTTTGCAATAAATTTTATTCTGCTGGTCCACGATATTTTTTCGGGAATCTTCCGGTTACCCTGCCCCTTCATTCCGGTGTTGCGGCATACTGATATCATGTCACCCATCACAAGTACAAAATACCTAGTTGTTAAGTATTGGTCAAAGTCTCTTCACTCATTCAAAAGCTTCTTGTCACGAGAACATACACCCACGAAAACCAACAGACATGTCGAAACTAAATCGTTCGTACTGAAATTAGATATCACGAGCCAATGGCTATTCGCTCAAATTTTTCGACACAAGAATAAAAATAATGTATTTTTAAGACATTTCTGAAAGTCTAGTAAAAATCCTTTACTTCAGATTTTTTAAATACAAAAATTTGTTGTGTCGCATTTTTATAGCTGTAAGCATACAACCCGTGACATTAATTAAAGTTCAGTGTTAATTATTTAGCTACTGTCATTCAAGAAGGTTTCGCTGGGATATGTTCCTGTAACGTCGAAATTTTGATTTTGACATGTAGTTCTGCGAAAACTGTCCACGCTCAAATATTGTTCTTGAGTGGATAATATAGTCACTAGTAACATAATACTATATAACTAATAAATTAACGCTATTTCGCACAAATTAAATTTTAGAATTTTTGATGCTAGAACGAACTTAAACTGCTTTCACGTTATAGAGAACCTAATAAAATCGAACCTGTGTCATTGTATCAGCATCGCCATATCCTGTTGCTTCACGTTTCTGCAGTTTACTAAAAATATGTCAACAGGTTACTTTCTCTATCTTACTAGTTAGTATTCAACATTTAAACATAATGTAAAACACTTCACAACAAATATATTTCAAACCATCACTCATTCACTGCACACTAGTGACTGACAGTGTGTAAAGACACTCCGCACCCCCCCCCCCCCAAATTCTGCCTACGTCTATGGGCTGTTATTTATGACAGGGCCATGCTCTGACCAGTCTATCTTCGACCTGACCACTCGCCCTCCTACTGAGAACGTATCGAAAGGGACGTTAGACAAAATAAAAAAAAAATAAAAAACAGGAAATATATCCTCACAGCACAGGGCGCTTTTCGAGCAAGAACGAGCCTCGCTTACGTAAAACGGAGCTTGAGAGAGAGGAAAATGTTGTTTTAACAATATTGAATTTTGCAGTTATGATCATGTAATATGTACATATTATATGGGTGCTTATATTAAACCATTTGTGAGTACTTGTGCATGTTTGAATATTATTTGCAAATATTTATTTGTACAATTTACTTCACTAAAAAAACACACAACAGGTTCTTAAGGGGGTGGTCGCCCCCTCCACCGTCCCTTAAATCCGCCACTGGAGCTATCTCGGTAAACAACAGAGCTAAATTATATCAGAATAGCCTGACCTGAATTCGAACCTGGGCCCTTGCGATTATAAGTACAAGAGTTTTACAATTGCTCCACTTCGCTCAGTGTGTGTCACTAAATACTAAATCTTAGACTTTATTCTTCAGTATGCTATGAAGGCTATTTGCGTTAGGACTGATGCAACTAAGTATGGTTAGGTTAGGTTGAGTTAGGTGGTGTAAAGTTAGGTTGGGTAAGGTAATGTTGGGTTAGAGTGGATGAAAGCTAGTGATACTTAGTGCAAGTTAGTGTAACATAATGTGATATAGTGATACTTAGAGCCAGATAGTGAAACTAAGTGCAACTCAGTGCAAGAATGTGCAACTTAGTGCAGTTGGTTCACTAGGTGGAAGTTGATACAGGATAAATAGGTTGGGTTAGGATATGTTAAGTTGGGTTGGGTTAGGTAAGGTTGGTTTAGGTAGTGTTAGGAGAGGTTATGTTGTGTTAGTTTAGACTGGGATGGATTAGGTTACATTGGGTTAGAAACGATGCAAGCTAGAAATAGTAGCAAGCTGATGCGACTTATTACTAGTTAGTACATTTTGGTACAAGATTGTGCATCTTGGTGTTAGATAGTGCCATTTGGTGCAAGATAATGCGACAAAGAGAAAGCTAGTGCCGCTTTGTGAAAGTTAGGGTATTTCAATGCAATGTGGTTCATTTTAGTTCAAGTTAATGCAAAAATTGCAACTTAGTGCAAGTAAGTGCAATATAGTGCAAGCAAGTTTAGGTAAAAATGGTATGTGTTTAGGTTAGGTTGGATTATATTACATTGTTGGGTTTGGTTAGGTTGGGTAAGGTTAGGTTCTGTTAGGTTAGGTTGGGTTGGGTTAGGTTAGATTAGATTAGATAATATTAGGTTTTGCTAGGTTGTTGTAGGTTGGGTGCAAACTAGTAATCCTTAGTGAAAGTGCAACTTAGTGCAAGAAAATGCAACTTAGTGTATGAAAGTGCAACTTAGTGCAATAAAGTGCAACTTAGTGCAAAAAGTACAACTTAGTGCAAAAAAGTGCAACTAAGTGCAAGAAAGTGCAACTAAGTGCAAGAAAGTGCAACTTAGTGCAAGAAAGTGCAACTTAGTGCAAGAAAGTGCAACTAAGTGCAAGAAAGTGCAACTTAGTGCAAGAAAGTGCAACTCAGTGCAAGAAAGTGCAACATTGCAAGCAAGGGTAGGTGATGTTGGTATGTGTTTAGATTGGGTTAAGTTGAGTTAGGTTAGGTTGGATAAGGTTCGGTTAGGTTAGCTTGGGTTAGGTTAGGTTGGGTTTGGTTAGGTTACAGTTAGGTTAAGGGTTAGATTAGGTTGGGTTAAGTTAGTTTGGGTTAGGTTAGCTTGGGTTAGGTTAGGTTAGGTTATGTTAGGTTGGGTTATGTTAGGTTGGGTTGGGCTAGGTTAGGTTGGGTTAGGTTAGGTTTTGTTAGGTTGGGTTAGGTTAGGTTGGGCTATGTTGGGTTAGGTTGGGTTAGGATAAGTTGGGTTAGATTAGGTTGGCTTTGATAAGGTTGGGTTGGATTAAGTTAGGCTGGGTTGGATTAAGTTATGTAGGGTTAGGTTATGTTGGATAATATTAGGTTTTGTTAGGTTATGTTATGTTGGGTGCAAACTAGTAATTCTTAATGGAAGTGCAACTTAGTGCAAGAAAGTGCAACTTAGTGCAAGAACTTAGTGCAAAAAAAGTGCAACTTAGTGCAAGAAAGTGCAACTTAGTGCAGGGAAATGCAAATTAGTGTACGAAAGTGTAACTTAGTGCAGGAAGTTGTAACTTAGTTCTAGAAAGTGTAGTTTTGTGGACAATGTGACACTTTGTACACTATGTGCAACTTAGTGCAAGCAAGGGTAGGTGAAGTTGGTATGTGTTTAGATTGGGTTAGGTTAGGTGAAGTTAGGTTAGGTGTGATTAGGTGGGTTAGGTTAGGTTGGGTTTGGTTGGGTTGGGTTAGGGTGGGTTGGGTTGGGTTAGGTTAGGTTTAGGTTAAGGGTTAGGTTAGCTCGGGTTAGGTTAGCTTGGTTTAGGTTTGGTTAGGTTGAGTTAGGTTAGGTTGGGTTAGGTTAAGATTGGTTAGGTTAGGTTGGGTTAGGTTAACTTGGGTTTGGTTAGGTTAGGTTGGGTTAGGTTAGCTTGGTTTAGGTTTGGTTAATTTAGCTAGGTTTGATTGGGTTAGGTTAAGATGGGTTAGGTTAGGTTGGGTTGGGTTGGTTTAGATTGGGTTGGGTTAGGTTAGGTTGGGTTGGGTTATGTTATGTTTTGTTAGGTTAATTTTGGTTGGATTTGTTTTGGTTGTTATTGTAAGGTTAGGTTGAAGGAGGTTGTGAGGTTAGGTTATGTTGTGTTATGTTGGGAAAAAGCTAGAGATACTTCATGCAAACTTAAAAGACAAAATGGACAGCAGTTAATGATAATGAAAGTGCAAGACCTGCTACTGCAATAGGTGCTTTGTGTGAGTCACATCCAGATGTTTATCCAAACGTTCATGAAATGATTAAAATACTGGCTGTGATTCCAGTTTCTACTGCAACAGCAGAACGAAATTTTTCTACTCTAAGGAGACTAAACATTTATTTAAGGAGCACTGTTTCAGAATCGCGTCTTGAAGGACTTACTCTGCTTTCCATTCATAGAGATATTCACATTTCTGACGAGGCTGTGATCAGTAAGTTTGTGAACTGTGGTAAAGCAAGAAAACTTAATTTTGTGCTTTGATGTGTGATATTCTGTCTTTTTTTGTTTAAATGTATATTGGAATAATGGAATTTTTTAATTCGTATGCTCTACAGTAGTTATTTGAGTGTTTTATTTTTTTCTACAATTTACCTTTTTGACAGTTAAATTATTTTCGTCATGTGGCTGAAAATGCCATATGTTTGGATTTGAATGGACATTTAATTGACTTG
>PNEQ01026953.1:22827-46700 GCA_003012365.1 Medauroidea extradentata
GCCTACCGCCAATCAGCGTAAGGTGGCTGCCCTGCTAGCCGGCAGCCAGGCCAATAGGAAACCTGCCGTAACATGCAGGAGCCAAACAGACACGGGGCTAGTAAGCGACAGCTTTGGGCAGCCAATAAGCGGCGGAGTTCGCCCGTATCAAAAGAGCCGACACATTGTTTCATGTCTGTATTACTATTTAGTCTGTGTCATTATCTTCATTCTTTGTACTAAGAGTCAAGTAATTTCAAAAAATGATTGGAAATTCATACGTAGGCCTGTAGACAAATATTGTTTGGCGAAACATTTGACTTAGTTAAGCTTTGTAGCCATCACAAAAAAAATAAAATGACAGGGAAACATGAAATTTAAAAAAAAAAATGTTCGTTCTGGTGTCCCTAGCGAGTTGCCAGGATTTTTCAACTGAATTAATTTTCGGTCTGAATAATTGTGACTACGCAACACGCAAGCAAACTTCGTATGTGTTTACCATTATTTAGATAAAAACTCTATGAAATTAGAGTCAGTATAATTTTATGAATTTTCTGTCGCACTTTCAGCTTCTTTTCGTTTCGGCGTGGGAAGGCTAGCATACCCTTTATTCTGGTATTACACCACCGTGTTACCAACTGTACTTATCCACCTTGTTACAGCCGCATCTCTGGTAGTCGTGTGTCACAGTAATGTGTAAACGTGAGTTTTCATTCTTCCGCCCGCAACTACACACATATATCACATTGCGAAGCAAGGTCACGCCATCGCACCGCAGTTGTTTTGTTTGTCTACTGGATGTCACGTCCAACAGTTGTCAGGCCTGAGGTCTCGGATGTGGCGCAACAACAGTGACGTAAATGCTCAGTGGCGTGAGATTTAACAGGACTGACTGGGAAGGAAAGGAGGGTGATTTAGGGGCTGTAAGTAACGGGATTTAAAAAGTCGGCCCTATGTGGCGTAGGTAGACGCATAGGCCGCTCACTGTCTCTCTACGGGCCATGCAAGGACGTGTCGCGATATGCTCTGCACCGAAAAATTTGTAATTTTATAATATAGTACCATTTACTTGCCAACTCTGACACTCGTACACATTACATTAATAGCCTATTAATAGAGCCCGGTAGTTTTCGTGAAAAGATTTTTGCCTTACTTTGTTTCAGTGTCTTACGTGTACACCTGCAGCTTAACTTCATGATTATTTGCAGAGTTTTTGTGCAGAGTAATTATTCATTTGACTGTGCCAATCAGTACATGGTTAACTGTGACACATCACGTCTGTGATTTGCGGGTTTAACCTCCACACGCTGGGTGTTACGGCATCCAATCACTGACCACAAAGCAGACATGCAGGTGCGCACGTAAGACACTGAAACAAAGTTGTGCAAAAATCTTTTCGCGAAAACTACCGGGCCCTACCTATTAATTTCCCAAAGATAAAATATTTTTCGGTTCAATAGTTTTCATACAAACGCATGTCAAAGTGGTGATTTGACTACTTTCGCTACTTTCCCAAAGTAAAAAAAAAAAAAAAAAAAAAAAAAACTATTCAAACGGTACGAACGGAATAATTTAGAGTAAGTAAATTTATTAACGTAGAGAAGAGAATGACACCTCTGTATTTTACTTTTTTCACTCAGGTACTCAAAGTTATACAAAAATTTAGGTTCATTCGATAATTTTTTTTTTAATACAAACCATTTTTGCGTGAAATTACAAAGGTATCATTCTGTAGCTTAAATAATTTATTGCCATTCCAAATTATTTCATTTGTATCGTTTGAATAGTTTTACTTTTGATAAGTACCGAAAATAGTCAAATAACTACTTTGACAGTCATGCGCATGTACAAAAACTAGTAAACAAAAAAAAAATTTTATTTGTGGAAAATTGCTATTACAATTATGAAATTACTTTTTTTCGGTGCAGAGCAATCTTAACGGTAATGTCGCTTAATGCTGAGCGTTTATCCATGGCAATTGCTACGCAGCACAGTGTTTCAACTTTTCGTTCATTAAACTTTAAAAATGTAATAAATGAATTTAAAATAAAATTTTAAGGATAAATTGTTAGCTTTAAAAGTTTTCATTATTTCAGCTACTCCCCCTAGGATATACTGTGCCTACTTAAATTGTTATACACGTAAGGTACGTTGTTGTCGAACTGATATTAACATGTGTTGTTGTTTTATAACATGGTAGGATGAAACATTCAAACACTGAAGAGTAATAAATCAGAGGTATGACATAGGCCTGTCCTGTATTGAGTAAAGAATATTTTTAATACTTTCGAGTGTGATTTTATGGACATTTTTTAGAAAGCAGATAAGGATAAATATTGCTTGTTTTTACAAGAGGCCCTAAAAGTTAATTAATTTCTTAAAGTGAAAGTACTATGTGTATCAAGTACTGAAGCAAAATTTTACTCTGCGTACGCTCAGAACATTTGTTTTTATTTTACCGATGAATTATACGTATTCCTCAACTTCTGCGCCCTAAAACAGTTACAATATTTTGGCGGCGAATTTTTATAGCAGACGCAAAAAAAAAAAAACATAATCCACGGTGTAAATTCGCTATGTATAAGTTAGAAAATAAGTTTGAGAATTATCGTTTTAATAGTCTTCTCAGAATAGAGAAATGTTGTAACCAGCATTACCGAAATAATTTCTTGAAAAGTTTCTTGCGATGATATTTCTCGACTGTAGTAGCTAAAACCGTATGCTATATTTTGTTTGGCACAATAATTTTAAAAAATCACTGACTGGAAGCATAACAATGATACAATTTTTATTAATTACTATTGGCTTAAAGAAAATTTCTTAAAACAAATAATTAGCTTAACCTTCAGCTACATATTTTCTTTTGTTTAAAAAATATATATTCTAAATATTTTTAAAAAACACAGCAGCGCTCCCTTTCGGGCTTTAAAAAATAACACTCGCGAAATCAGCATTACTGGAAGATCGATGATTTAAGATACCTATGAATAATTGTCGGATATCCGTTTTTCTTGTAGGTCCTGTTGCAGCGGATGACACTACCTTGCTACTAGTTGGTGGTTTATTTTAATTATTATACCAAATGTCCCTTGCATGTCACGTTTTGAACGTGAGCATCATCGGTCCCAGAATTGTAAGGGCACGTTTTTCATTAAGAAGTAAATGACGGGATACAGATGTCGAGAGCCACTCTAGACGCAGTTAAGTACAAGCGTAAACGTCGGCTAGAACTCCCACGTTGAACGTCTCTACTGGAATCACATAGCCCCGACGAGAACGATAACAGCGTTTGCGACACGACATTCGCCAGTCAAATACTGTCACACGAACAGCAGTTTTGTATTATAATATAATTATAAGTATGTCATGTTGCAGTGCAAACAGAGAATACAACCTTGTAAAACTATGAAGTACTACTCTACACTGGTGAAAATAATTAGGTGTCGAAACAAAACCAACGAGGGGTAAGGGGTGCCTTATGCTGGTACCAGTGGTGAGTTGTTCCTTTTACTGGATGTAATACTCGTCCACACAGAGCTTGGCTGGTGCAAGGATATATCTAGGCTTTCCTTCGCCCGGGGCAAGAATTGTGATTTGCTCCCCCTCCCCTACTTTCACACCCCCTTTTTCCATCATCGATCTCAACCCAACAGTAATACACTTATCTTTCATACTTAGTTTTACGCTCGCATAAATAACAGTATAAAATTTTACTAGAAATACACTAAATATGTACTTACCATTAGCAGTGTTTAAGGTGTGCTTTCTAACTATAAATACTGTATTTATAACAATATATGGTGTTTAAAGTTAATAAAAATACTAAAATACAAACTAATAAAAGTCTAAATATTGGTAGACACTATACATTTTTACACTCATTTACATTTCATTCCCAAGTAAAATTTTTCGGCTCCATCAGCGTCCCCTCAAATCCGGCGCCCGGGGAAGTCTGCCCCCCCCCCCCTCCCAATTAGATCCACCCCTGGCCTGACGGACAACATGCTGAACAAGAAGTGTATCGAGCATCTGTCAACTGAGATCGTATGAGATGCACTATCGTTATTCATTTCATTAAGTGCATGTCTCGCAGGTGTGCAGCTGTATTGGGGAACCATAAAAAAACAGTACTATTGCTGCAATGGTTGTGTCTTGTATGCGCTGTCTTACCGTTACCGTAACACTTCCCCCTTTTTTTTTTTTTGCTTTGGTCAGTAAATAGCATATCCTTGTATATCTGGCAGCAACATTGTCTCATCTTTTAATTATGTATATTCGATCTCCTACTTGATTTTCACCAATTTCCTGATTATTTTACTAGTGTAGTTACACTACTGTGGCACATTTGCAGGGTATTAAAAATTGTTTGCGTTATCTAAATGCTTTTTCTATTAAGCTAATAAAACACGTTCTTATTATAATTGCATTCCCTGCTTGCATTTTGAACCATTTTATTCAAACATATATTATTAACTGAAATAAGACAAAAAATTAATTAGCGACTGTATATTGCCTTCGAAATTATGCTCTCCTATAAACGCCTTCTGACTCATTCCCATAAAATTTACGTTTACTGTAGTATACGCAAACTCTCGTGTAGTAAAGGAAAACTGTCAAATCGAAAGTATTACTGTCGGGGCATTGTAAATTTTGCTGTGTCGGGAATACGGGTTTCCAGCAGAGTACAAAATGTAGTGCTTGATCTGAGATTTAGATGGTTTTAGATATTAGATTACTGTTAAGTGCATTGTATTAAAATAGCTTTAGTACTGATATTAGGTCACAGTTAATTAAACTCTGAATAACCATTTTTCATGGTTCAAGTGTCTTAATCTTATTGTTTACAGATAAATAGTTTCGTATCTGTGTTTGAGGTTAAGTGAAGTTTTGACACATTTGTTTTGAAACCTTGCGAAAATAGTTGTAAACCAATAAGTTAAAATAATTTTGAAGTATATGTTATACAAACCAGAATAATTTTAAATAATGTATATTTAAAAAGTGTATTGATAAAGTGCTACATCAATGCATACATTTATGTAAATTAATGTATTTCGAGGATACCCAAGAGAAATTTGCAAATTTTCATAATTTTGCTCTGCCAGCTCGTTCTCCATTGAATATTTTCCCACGAGTAGATGCACTTGAGAAGTACAGTAAGAAAGAGATTTTAAAACATTTTGAACTTCCGGAAAATACTGTTTTAGATAAATGAGCAAAAATAGGTATTAAAGTTATTGTTGACAAATACATTCTATGTTACTGGGATTTTCTTGTATGTGGATAATTGATTGGAGTGTATGCAGATATAGTATGTCGAATAGTTCATCTAGTGACCATGTGCCTTGCAAGAATGGGTCTGAAATAGTTACAATGCTCACTACCCAGTAAAAAAAAAAAGCAAAAGTAATGAGAGATTTTTATGGAATTTCTAATTATTTTTAAGTTTTAGGTGTTAAAATTGTAAAAACTCATGGTGGCGAAACTGCTGAAACTACAGAAACAGAAAACAGTTCTTTCTTTGGACGTGCCAGTCTCATTTTAATGAATCTTGTAGCTCGACGGTCTGAATACACCTATGATAATACTATTTTAATAATAGTAGTATTCAAACTGACTTTTAAAGTGGTACATATACTGAAGGGTTTTTGCTTGTTGACAAATGTCACCCTTGCTGTAGTTAACTTGCGCATTCCTTTGATAAATCCAAGCACACCTGCGGAGCAACGCTACAACCGGGCTTAAATTCGAAACAAGGAATACAGTTGAAAGAGCATTTGGAGTACTAAAGAGATGGTTCCCATCCCCTAAACACATGTTTTAGGTTAAGATTTATAGAGTTCCATCAATAATATGTGTTATCAAATGTATAGCACAACATTGCACGTAAGTCAAGATGGTCCTGAAGTAGATTTACGGGGTTGGAATCCCAGCACGTGTTGTTCTTCAAGTGCCAGCTGCTGATACACAATACAGGCGGGTTTTCCTGGTATGCAAGAACTGCATTAACAAAAACTGCAGAAACACAGTTCGTGGGAAACTCTCCTACGATTGCATATGTTCAAGTAAATGATTTTAAGCCCCTCGTGCTAGATCGAAATATGAAGATATAACATTCTGCTAGTAAACCGCTTCTTAATTTCAGTATTTTCCTCAAGACAAGGTACAGTAGTATGTTTTTAAGTATTTACAACTCCTAACATACACATTTAACCACAAATTATGTTCGGAAACTCAAAACAAACAATGAGTACCACGCCCACACAACAAATAAAGTTTAAACAGGCAGAGAAACAATAAAAAAATTTATCACGTGATGAAATTCCTTTGTATAATAGTGACATTAGTCTTCTAGACCAACAAAAATTCGTTCACAACAGAACATACTCTATGAACATTTTTATCCAGCGTTCAGTAAAGCCGAGTTCATTTAATACCACCAAACTCTTATGCAAGTTAGATAAAGTTTCGTTGAGCTCATCCGTAATCTTAAAATAGAAAACCGAAGATCATTCACACAGTTATACAAGCAGCCATTCGACCGGTTTTTTAGCCGTCGCACACCCTAACAACGTACTACAGCTGTGGCGTGCTGGTCGTTAGTGGAAATGGAACCTTCCTAACGTCAGTGTTTCAGGTTGGTTTTCTCGTGTTCACCACCAGCTGCTATTAAAACTGGCGTAAAAGTACTCTTTAACGGCACCGGGAAGTAGCAGTTAGAGATAACTGTTGTTTGACTGAAAATACTTAAAAGCACCTAATAACATTTTAACTTCTTCGCGTCTGGTCCCACATTTTCATTATTTCAGTTTATTAAAAGTACATTATGTAAAATAAGAAATAATTTTGGCATTTTATATTTCGATTACATTCCACTTATAAAGCTGCTTAAAACTCTACTGGAACGGCCGTTTAACGGAGTATATCATTTTGAAGTTTGGTTGTGTGGTATTTATTTAGATAATATTTTCAATATTTGTGATGGACCAATGAGTTATGAACATCTACTGTAACCAAAATACAAGATAATTAGAATCGTCTTCGAATTTTAGTAGGCCTAGGGTAAAAGTGTTTCTCATAAAAAAAAACTTACATGTTTTGCAATTTCTGTGACTGGAAAACGTGGCTAGAAATAACATGAAAATGAATTTAACCTCTGGCTTAGTTTAAGCGTTTATTATCTTTGACAATGCTACATTGAACTAAAAACTGGTACGTCATAATCTACGGTCAACATTAAGAACTAAACACGTTTTTTTCATAACATTTTATGCGTGCCAAAAAAATTAATGTTTTTCGTTTTGCGACGCTGCTTACCACGTGCATAAACACGCGCCATTGCACGCCATTTTTTTTTTTCGGGAAAAAATTAATATTTCTAAGTCATATGCGAGTCGAATCAACTAATATTAGTTATCCTTTCGTACAGTAATATATTTGGCGCTGATGAAGATGAAATAAGATGAGCTTGCAGCAGGGGCGGAATTAGGTAGGGGATGGCGAACCGGAGTACCCCGAGAATACCCGGCGACCAACAGCAACGTCCGCCGCTTTTCCCACATGCCCAATCGTGAATGATCGTTCATGAATCGAGTCCAAACCACCGTTTTAAGGTGTCATGTACTATACTTATGAATAAAATGTTTGTAGCAAAATTAATATAACATAATATTCTCCTCCTAGGTTTGTGCGTAAAAATGTACAGTCTTGCGGTTACTGTCAAAGTGATTTTCCGCAGAATATTAATCCACAGTACACTGCATTAACAAGAATCGGCAACCCACAACCTCTTAGATCTCTTAGATACGCTCTCGGAGGTTTACATCTATGCTTGCTGCAAGCTGTGTATTACGTAAGCCCACACGATATGAATGGACGGGGACACCTATCGAAATTCTACTTAAAAGTATGACCTAGACCATAGTGTTTGGGGCCGCGGTGGCCGAATGGTCAGACCATTCGCCTCCCACCAAGGCGATCCGGGCTCGATTCCCGCCGGGGTCGCTCCCCGGATTTTCGCTTGTGGGAGTCGTGCCGGACGATGCCGTTGGTCGGCGGGTTTTCTCGGGGATCTCTCGTTTCCCCCGCCCCTTCATTCCGGCGCTGATCCATACTTACATCATGTCACCCCTCACTGGCACTGAAGACCTCGATGTTACGCGCTGAACAAAATCTTTCACTCACCATCAGGTTTATTCAAAAATTGTCGTCAGTGTTTAGCTGTCTTGCTACTGTTTCGTTCTTTGCCGTATGTCATGACGCTAAATTGAAGTATAGTTATTTTTACTTTGACACATTTTCAGCATTTGCTGATTTCTTTGAAAGATTCTTGCAATGGGGGTACATGATTAAGTGAAATATTGTGGACATAGTACTGCAGGGGCGTATGTCCACAATGTTCAACTAAATCAACTGATTTTACTATTTACGACTCAATAATTTCACATGTTCTCGTACAAACAATGGCAACAGCAGCAAAAACATAAGGAGACCTTA
The DNA here is from genome assembly GCA_003012365.1 of Medauroidea extradentata. Taxonomy (NCBI): domain Eukaryota; kingdom Metazoa; phylum Arthropoda; class Insecta; order Phasmatodea; family Phasmatidae; genus Medauroidea; species Medauroidea extradentata. Next base: position 31,303 of record PNEQ01026953.1, read on the forward strand.
CTTGCCTACTGTTACCATATATAATAACTGCTTTGAGTTAGGAAAGTGTTTTTGTTGGCAATACTATTAACTGATTTTGTAACCACGATACAATTTTATTCAAAACAACTCATCACGTATCCTACTGGGAAATCAGAGTAATGATTGTCTACGGCAGTAATTTTAATAATTAATCTTTATATTATTAAACTTAGAGTCATCCAAAACGGCAAGCACTCAGTTCTAACATGTTGTACTAAATGTAGAGCCCGGTTTTACACCCCCAATTTCAGGAACAAAAAAAATACTTTTAACGGGATATAATGCAAATGTTATCATTCTTGAGAATGTTTAGGATCCTTATAAAATCGAAGAAGGACGTCCTACTGTTGAGAGAATGAATTGGTCTGTGGACCTCAGCCACTGCGTAAGTTTTGATGGCATATAAATCTTTATTGCGTGACGATCAACGCAATGATCAAACCAACTATAAAAATAACATTCCAGAGGAATTAGGTAAACTGCAGTGATGAGACACGCCCGACAAAACAGCCAATACGAAAGACAGTTGGAAATTTACAAGTAAAAAAGTGGGTAGCGCCCACAAAACAAGAAGACAACGTGGGTTTCAATAAACGAAAAAAAAAAAAAAATCAAATTGCAACAGCAGAAAAATCAGAAACAACTCTGAGGCAACATAAGTTTCACGAGTTGTTGGATGATTAATCTGAGTAATCTGATGACGTGAGAACAGATTTGTTTCCAAGGAAGTTCCAACAATTTATTTATTTTTTATCGCGAATCTTGATAGTTAAAAGAGTTCGAATTCCAAGGCGGTAACGTGTTGTGATACGATCGGCAAATGTTTCGGAATCGGAGAAGAGCACTTTGCGGTGGAGCCCAGCCACCGCTGAACGTGGACAACAGCAGAGGTGCAGTCCGGTTGTTAGTTATTGTTAGCAGCCGGCAGTAGAACCATTACAGCGCCTGGTATAGCGTGAATAATGGGCTGGAGGCCGTCTCCACGGGTCGACACCCTCTGGCAGCCAAGGACGAGATGCCCCTCCTCCTACCTTCCACCCACGCTCGCCCGCGGTCACTTCGTCTTCCTCCTTCCTGCTGGACCATCTGCGCTCTGATTCCTCTTCACCAACATCACATAGCAGTAGTTGTAGTAGAAATGTAATGCACAAGCCGCCGTCCACATGCATCAAGGTCATTACAGAAGAAGGTTCTGTTTAAACTGAGCAATGGCCGTTACTACGTATAGTTGCTTCACTCCTCTTGCGATTGGCGGCAAGTTGTCGAATGTTCTTGCGTGTACTTTCCTATTTAAATACAACAAAAATGAAATTAAATAGAATTCTGTATTGTATGTACTTTGCAACTGTTATTTAGGAACTTATTAAGTCATGCAGAATGCACAATTTGAATAAGTACGCGCCAAAACAAAGCAACGCGACTGGGTAGTCTGTAATTTACCGTTTCTGCCCGCTGCTGTGACTACGCTCTGACCATTAGTGTGTCAGAAAATATTCCTATTCAAATTAATATATTGTTCGTTATTATATTCCACAATTCAATTTACGTATTTATTTTATTACAGTGTAGTGATTTCAACGGACATTCTCGGACAGTTTGGCTGTCTACACATGTAACGACATTTCGACTGTACTAGTTCCCCAAAACCGCTAAACGTGCGTGATATATCTGCTTACGAAGAGCAGTCTAGAAGCATCATACGTTTCAAACCTATTTCAGGTTCTCCACATATTTCTAAATTAACTGTTATTCCGGAAGAAAACTGATTTAATACTGATATTATCGCTGCTATTTTTATATAGGAACATCTCTGTGCAGAGAGTTTATAAAAAAGTATAGGAATGTTTATCATAAAACAAAGTCTGCAAGCTGGTTCATTTAATTGCGCTTAGAGGCCACGATGAAGCGCAATACGTGTGCCTGGGTTATCCTTAGCGCTTCTGCTCATATATACCTCGGTCGTCTTATACGATATGATGATGACATTTGAATGGCACGCGAAACACGTTTGGACTCTTATTAGTGCATGTTGTGTTCCTACCGTACTGCATGTCAAAAACTATAACCTACGGTACGTTGTGCTTCCACCTCGCCGTCTGAATTACGTTGGGCAGGTGCCAATTTGACTACTGAGTGGACTTGGATATTTATTTATTATTTGACGAACGTAATTATCATAAGTTGCTTTAAGCTTACCAGGTAGGCATGGCTTAACATTTCGTCGATAGCGAGGTCAATAACGAAGAAACCAGAAACTATGCACATGCCTTACCCAGAGTTTGAACCTAAACCCCTTTGTCATTAATAAGTGTACAACCAAATACAGTATTGACGAAGGTTCAAATCATAAAATTTTATTGGAATTTAGACATAACAATCTAAATATTTTTATTGCCATCTTTTGAAAACAACTGCCTAAATAACTAAAATTATGTACGTTATCATGACCTACAGTAGCTAGCACAAATGATGTGCTCAATTTGGCAAATATATGTTCATTAGTTCGCCAGAGGTTTCATTAAGTTTCCTTTCATGTGGCGGTATCATGCAAAACAACAAAACAAAAAATATATATCAGTCACATATCGATGGCCTATTTCTAATACCACGTATCTCCAAAAAGTAAAACATCTAGATATGTGATATTAGAAATAGGCCATCGATATACTGTTAGTATAATTACGTTTGTTGAAATGAGTTTGTATTGTTGAATGTATGTCGGTGACGAGTTGCTGTCTCATAGCTGCAAAACTCCAGATTTTCGAGGAATAAAGTACACTATTGCATAAATTTACTTTTCAGTAACTTATAGTCTACCGTCGTATAATGTATTATAACAGCAATTAACATAGTCTACACAATACAGTATAAATAATATGTATAACTTATATTATTTAAAGAGATTTTTTTTAAATGGTCCCCAGGGGCATGGACATCGGCCAAGTGACAAACCAGAGCGTGGTATCATTGGCTATCATTCCAACCAATTAGGAGAGAGCTTCATGATTGGCCGCCTAGGGAACCAATCAACTATGGTAGAGACAGGAAATAACCCTTAAATATTTATAGGGCTGCTATATTAAATCTAAATGACTTAGTCATTAAAATATAATAGATTATCCTATAATGGCCAACTGAAGATTTTTACGTGCCAAATTTGGGATTTATTGTTTGTATTGTTTCAGAGATATCATGTAACAACTTTATTTATTCATGTAATGCTTTGTTTAAGCATGGCGAAATAAACCAACATTATTTAGGCAAATTTAATATTTTTAATATGTGCTTCCAGCACAAACAATTTTGTTCAAATTTGGTACGTCGCTTCATAAACATACACATACAAACCTGTGAATAAATTTATTACTACATTACCTACAATTTAATATGAGAGTAGGGCCAAACTCGTAAGTTCCAAATCAAGCTGCCCACGAGTCCAACTGTATGGTCGTTATAGTTGTCAACCAGCAGTTTCGTTCTTCCGCAAAATACTAAATTTATTTCCAACTGGGAAAAAACTTCTGCAGCTGCACTGCGTATTCTTTGGTTTGGTTATACGAGAACGATAAAGACCGTGTCTCAATTTAAAGAGTACACTCTGGAGGGAGTATTCATTCGCATTGCCACGAGAGAGCTCTTATGTGTTCTCTGTTCCTCTCGCTCTATCCAGATGGGGCGATGCACTCTCGTGTTTGTAGACAAACAATGCAAAGGTTGCAAGTGCGTACATTTTAATAATGCAAGTTTTAACCACATTAAACACATTTGTGGGTAATTCATACAATAATAGTTAACTTACCGCGTCGCATTTCAAGAAGGCGAATAGCAGTTTATAGGCGATACCATAATCCTCCCGACTGCGATCCCAACATGTTACCTTAGCACCACCTCGCTCGGAGGACAGAAATTGAGGTTTAAATTTATTTTACGTTAATTAAAAAACACATTTTATCACTTAAAACTTAAAATATGACAGTGTTACTATATTGATATTTAGTTTAAATACGTACATTGTCCGACACGACACATTAAATTCCGCGTCAGTAGCGTATCGACGGCAGCGTCGTTCATCTGAAACTCTTTGAATGGCGACAAGCAGAACCATGCTCGCTTTTTCGACGAATCGTGTTTCCATTGACGTGTCGTTTTGATGATAGGTGAAAATACGAACCATGCTCAGCCTGTTGATAAACCTGATCATGCAGGTTGCAGAAGATTAAACGTTGCAAACCGTGGATGATAATTTCTTTTGCATAAGGAGGAAGAAACTCTCAAAGCGTTTTATGAGACAGGCGAGCACTATGAATGCACGTGGTTTAGAGAGGATTTCAATAACACATTCCAGAAAACAACGTCACGTTAGTCAACTTCTAAGACCAAACCGCTAAATAGGACTATATTTCCGCAGTACGAAGACATAGCCACAAGTTGCACAGACTTGGTCCCACATCCATTCAAAAAGTAAACGAAATTCTATACTCTCACCAGTCTTTTAAAACTGAAGTACGAAGTGCATGCATGTAAACCCAATCAGATAGTTTGACATGTTCATAAATGTAATGTTAAATTAACGTACAGAGCGCCAGTTACATTTTTTGAAACTACTTTCATACACGAGCGTTCAAATCACCAAACGTAATTACACTGAATAAAAATTATTTCTTCTTAATTAATACCACTACCTCGTAATTCAATTTAAGATATGTTTTAATTAACAGGCGTTTGTATTTACGGTTTAACCGTGTTTTTCTTGTATCGTTTGATATAAATGGTTGTATAGAAATTAATTTTACTAAGGCGTCTTTATTGTGAGTTATTGAGAACGTAAACGTTAAATATCTAATTTAAATATCCAACTCATTTTAAACAGTTAGAAATAACGGTCTGTTGCAGTCGACAGGAAAGCGCATAGATATTGACATTTACTACTACTACTACTACTACTACTACTACTACTACTTTTACTACTACTACTCTTTGTACGAACTCCTAAGAGAATTTTTATTTTGATGCACACAAGACAACAGTGTCGCCCCACATAAAGAAGTAAGAAACTTAGTCAATGACGAATTCTAGGTTAAAAATATAATTTAGATAAATAAAGCATAATTTTCAAACAAATCTACCGATTCTCACTTGAACGTTTATTTAGTCAGTGAGCACGTAGGCTAATGCAAACCTCCTTTTCAACACGAGATACAAGCTTGAATTTAAGAAGCCAGTGCCTGAGCCTTATTATAAATTAAACTTAATTACTTTAGGATTCAAACATTTTTCAGCAGTAAACACTTCCATTCCTTGTTTCTAATTTGACGTATCCTCTTTCTCTCCTACCTTCTCATCAACTAAATTATCCATTTTGTGAAGGCTCAAGGACATTTAACAGTTATTCGCACAATTTTTACTTTTTTTTACCGCTTTAGAAGAAATGTCCGCCGAATCGAAAGGAGAAACTTTTCGCCAATTTAGCAAGATTTTCATATAAATAATATTTTAAAAGTGATAAAATTGACTTTTGGGTGGACAACTGATAGCTCAGTTGTTAACAATAACATTTCATTCCCGCATTGTGACTCTGCCAAATCCACGAACAAACGTCAAAAACATAGAAAACTGAACAGTGGTAATTTTACTTCTTTTTAAATAAATTTCTATGGCATATATAATAGCCGTCACCACATTTGTGTAATGGAAAACGCCTAACTTGATTACTGGAAATGTTTTGTTTGGAGGTGTTATATTTTGAGGAGGACTTGTACTTTGACTGCCCTAACCTCGTCCATGGCTTCATCACTGTTTTTTTTTTTTTTTATTATTTCAAGCTCATTGTTGCGAAACCTAACCACCAATATCCCCTCCCTAGGAGATCGCAGAGTTTTTCTCCCCGCTGTAACTCTGGTGTCGGTAGACAGAGAGCGAGATAGCTGTGTGCTGTTCGGTCCCGCGAGATGGCCCCTTCCCGGGGAGGGAGAGAGGGGATGGTCTGGTCACGCCTGTGGACGCTCCGGCACGTCTTACAACAAGAAGAGAGGAGACGCTGCCGCTCTGAGGGCGTTACTCCACACTGATCGTTACAGCGCGCGAGCACGGCAACCCAGCCACACGGGCGCGGTAGCGGTACTGCCACACGCGTGCACGCACTAACAGTTACCATGCTGTCGCCTGCCGCCGCCGCGACAACTACCTGCTGTGACGGCGAGCGTCACCGCTACGACATGCCTCTAGCCTCCTCCTCCCTCCATCGCTAGCCCTCACATCTCCTACTACCATTTACTTGTTGCATTTGTCACACGACAAAGTGCTACCACTCAGTGCTTCCCAAACACTTCCTCATTCGTTTCATTCATCCGTATACTAACCAGTACACGTTATACGATTCTACCTACACGACGAGGAAACATAGTGAACATATTATTAGTTTACTGAAACGTTTAAAAACATAACATATTTAGGTTGGTCATCTACTGCCTGTGCACACCATACACACACGCGCACGCACACACACAACACACACCACAACGCACACACACACAAATTCATATACAAGTTGAGTCAGAAAGGAGTGTGTTAATTTCGTGTGGTGATAGCTCACAGAAAACCATGTCGAAAATGTGTTTTCAATTTGTCCCTTTAAAATATTGTGGGAGTAATGATACCCCGAAAATAGACTTTCAAATTACGTTTTAATTAAACATTCAAAACTTTGTAATATTAAATAACGATACTTCGTACATCGTCTTATGAGTGGCTTTACTTCATTCTCAGTAATTTAGTTTGGTAATGTCATTGGTTCAGCATTGTTCAAATGGGACATACTTTTCTTTTGCTTCTAACTTCGGAACACTTCACTGTAATTCATGTTATACTATAGAATATTAAACAGGAACAGAAGAGTAATAAAAAAGGTCGTCTTGTCGAAAATTGTTGGAATTTGTTGTTTTCGAGAAAATCGTGTGTAAAAATTAATATAATATTTGTAACGCCTGGAACATATGCAGGCATTGCGTCTTCCTTGCAAGGCGTGTAATCGAACTAATAGGCGTGTTGCAATACTATTGTTGCGACGGATTTATCATCTAAAATATGTAACACCAGCCAGTATGAATGTAGGTGCAGTACTACAAAGCTTTTACAATCAGTGAGCAAGGAATCTGACCTTTTAAAATAGAACCAGCAATTGTATGGCTACGTTCACAAAGTTTTGCAAAATCTTACATCCAAGTGACCCCCATTGTTACTAGTGACAATAAATTATTCACTGTCTGCAAACCAACTGACACGAATATCACTAATGAAATGTTTTGCATCACTGCATGGGGTACCTGCTTTGTGTGGGGGTTAGAACGCACTCATTAAACAAAAGCGATTTACGCCTTTATTATATTATCAGAAGGACTACCTGGATGTACGATTTTGTAAAACTTTGTGAACATTACCATAAACGTGTGGGTTTTATTTTAATAGTGCAGTTTCGTTGCCCACAGGGTGCATCTGCTTTACAGTACTACGCGCCTACTTTTACGTCATCCGTGTAGCAAAAATAAGATGATAAATCCGTCGCAACGATATTGCAACACGCATTTTAATACATTTCCAGCCAGAAAGTCGCAATGCGTGCATATGTTTCAAGCGTTAAAAAAATACATTAATTTTTTTTTGGTACAGTTTTCTCTAAAAGTCAACTCTAGCAATTTTCGGCAAGGTGACCTTTTTTTTATTAATCTTCCGTTCCTGTTTAGTACTTTGAAGTAGAACATGACCTATAGTGAAGTGTTCCGAAGCTAGAAGTAAAAGAAAAGTGTCTTGTTGAACAATGATGGGCCAATGACATTACCAAAATAAATTACTGAGAATGAAGTAAAGTTATTTATATGGCACTGTACAAAGTTTCGTTACATAATATTATGTAGTTTTTTTTTTTAAATTTCAATTAATATTTCATTTGAGTATATTTTCATGCTATCATTACTCCCTGCAGGTTTGGGAATGGCTTGTGAAAGTAAATACGAAACAACGTGACATTAAAACCACTTTTTCGTACAAAGGTTACGCGAACGGAACTGTTAAGTGTTTTTTTTTTTTTTTTGTTAAATCATCCCTCTAACATTTATAAAATCGGGATAAGCAACATTGCAATTGTTTGAAATGTATTAATCGTACATTTTGATCGACATTTTTGATAAATTAAGAAAGAAACAGTTGCAAAGAACAAAAAAAGGTTACCTCTGTGTCACTTTTAGGGCAATGGTTCTCTTTGAAATTCATTTTGCAGTCTTTTCAAAAGTTTATTTATAACACCTGTTGGCTGTCTCTATGCAACCTGTATTAATGCTAGGCCGTGTGTCTATCGCACTGGCGCACCTATGTGCAATTGGCATTTAGGTCTTGTATGTCATGTCAATTGTCACACATTCACCGTGTAGTTGCAACTTGAAAAAAATATCAACAATAATGACTTATCAGTAATAAAAGTACGAACATAACCTTGTAAATTACAGAAGTTTATTAGAAGTACTGGTCTTAAAACTGATATTGGTACGGCATTAATGTTCGCAGAACGTGCTAAACCGTTGCTTAAACATGTAACCTGGGATATAAGCGCACAGCTGGCAATGCCCTGGAAAGAATTGTCAGGTACTACCCAACATTCCTGGTGTGTTTCGTTTTAAGTTTTTAATTTTTTTAATTAATTAGATAGGTTTAATGCAACACAGTTGTGCTAAGAAAATAACCAGGTAATGACACTCACTGAACTGATCGTGTTGTGCGAACTACTCGATTGCCCGACTCGGTGCCCTTTAGTGTCTTACTAGGCTCTGGGACCGAACCGCTGACCCCTGCTTCACCACGTGGGCGAGACGCCGAAGCGATGGCCGCCGAGAACAATCGATAAAGTGGCAGGTGTTCATGATTAGCTTCAAAAGATCCTGTAATCGTTTCCCAGTGATTTCGCTCACGACACAGTTCCTGGTAAAAATTATTATCTAATAATTCAGCAAACCAGTGCCAACAGAGAACTTCACTGTTGTAACATTCTTGGCCAGGTAATTACTGAGATACTGAGAAGGTGTTTGTGAGCATACCCGCAAGTTGGGCAAAACACAACTTCGTTGCACAGCAAGTACAGGCTAATGGTCAAACATGGTACGTTACATCATATATCAGTGCTTGTTATTACGATAGTGAATGCCCCGAGCCAAATTACTAGTTTTCAAAACTCTGACCTACACATTTATTGGTAACTGCAGCTACATCAACTAATATATTGTTACAGCAACCACTGACCACCATTAACTTTGTTGAACGCAGTGCACCTACGAGTCATTGATTGACGCACGTGGGAAAATATCCCCCGTCTATCTGCGATGTAGCCAGCGACGAATGGCCAACACTGATCACCAGAATCTCATAAACCAGTGAACACACGTAGTCCCACAAGAAGAAGTCAGGCATTAACAGATCTGGTAAAAATGAATAAATATTGTATGAGAAGGATACTCGAGAGCCAGGGTATCGCACCCAGGATGCAGATGTTATGAGTGGGAGCTCGTACACAATCAGCGTACCCCGAAGAATGACATGAAATGAGGCTCTACGATGTTTAAGCGCCGGAATGAGAGTGGCGGGGAAACAGGAGATTCCCGGAAAAAAACCCGCCGTCCTGCGACTTCGTCCGACAAGGTTCCCACATGCGAAAATCCGGGAACCGACCCCAACGGATATCAAACCCGGATCGCCTAGATGGGAAGCGAGTGGCCTGGCAACTCGACCGCATCGGCCGCAACAGATTTGGTGAGCAATGCGGTCACCTTACTGGCCATCCGCGTTATATCCAATGATCCGCGAACTTTGAGTTCAAATAATTGCGCACACCTACGCCGCATTGGGCTGGCGTGCCATCATGCTGAAACTACGCATTATTCCTTATATCCAGTGGAACATCCTCCAATAGTTCTGGTAGTGTTACCTCCAAGAAAATGGCACAAACGTTGGTATTTAATCGTTTAGGTAAAATCCACCGCCCAATAGTGAACCATCCTGGATAATACCTGTCCAAGTGTTTACCTGGAATCATTTCTGACACTCACGTTGAAATGTACCACTTGGATTTGTGTTATCCCACAAATGCATATTACAGGCCATCTCACGTGAAGCATGCCTCGTCGGTGAAAATAATGTATTTCGTGAACTGTGGCTCTGCTTGACATTGTTGTAGATAATACTGGGCGAACAGCCAAGTCGATCCGGGTTCGATTCCCAGTGTGTCTCGGTTCCCAGACTTTCGCATGTGGGAATCGTGCCGGACGATGTCGTTGGCGAACAGGCTTTCTCGGGAATCTCCCGTTTTCCCCCGTTCCTCCATTCCGGCGCTGCTCCATACTCACCTCATGCCACTCCCCACCAGCGTTAAAGATCTCGATGTTAAGGTTCTTATCTAGGTATGCTGCGTTGGTGTATGTGAGGCACAAAACCGATGGAGCGTTAAGAGGGACGTCAGTCGGCGTATGTAATGCAATATCGCCTCTATACGCAAATCCCGCAACTAGCGCGCAGAACTTTACTACTATACATTTTCTTATGGGACTTAAAACGATGACTATTATTTTTATTTGCGATACTTAGGGTGGGTGTATAGCTAAGTAACGTGGGTCATATAACAGCCAATACAAAAATTAGGGTAGAACTCCTTCACAATGCTGAGTTACTGCAGCATTGGCACCCTACAGATACAGCGAAACACATCGATTTTCAAAGGAAATGAATGGTTTGATTACCTATTTTACTGTTCGGCCCATTTAAGAGTTTGTTCCTTAGTTTTCTTCGACTGGTGCCAATAACTCAAATATTTATAAACCAAAAAGCTTTGAAATAAAATTGAGACAGTGTGCAGTCACACGATGCACAATACTGGGCGATGTGATTTTAAAAATAATGTACCGTTCGTCAGCAAAAAAATATTTTGCTTTATTTTGGCTTATTTTCATGGCAAAAAAAAAACATGGTTTTTGGGGGACGGAATCTAAAACACTGTTTAGTACGTTGCAACAAAAAAAAATCAGCTAAAAATTATGACATATTCTTAGTGTCAAAACTGCAGAGCAAAAATTTTATATGAATATTAAGTAGCAATAAGAAATATTTTCGAAATCACTGCAAAACTAAGGAACGAGCCCTTAAATAATACAGATATTTTATATTTCTCTCAAGTATACATACAAATTTCTTATGTTGGGAAACAAATATTCACAACAATATTAGGCAAAATGGTTTCTCTACGGAAATGGTTTTGAGAACACAGACATGGCAAAATAGGTGATGTTTGTATGTATTTTGTAGTTTGTGTGACAAATACGTATTGGGTTTTATGTTATTTCTTCAAAAATTATTTGTCCAACTACACAGATCACTCAATTTTTACTCAAAACCGTCCACTCCTAGGACCTTATTCTAAGTTTCTCGGAATTGACATCTCGATCGTGAAATAACGATTCTTGGAAAATTTCGGGTTTAGTTATTCTAAGTTACATGTAATGTCTCTTGTTTTCTCATTTCAACCCGATCGGGAGTTCTCGAATAAAGTCCAGATCAAGAATACCTTCACTTCAATAGGCTAATCACAGCTTCACCTGTCATCGCCTAATATATACACAGCATGGTGACACTACCAGAAAGACACTTACTCCAGACACTTTCAAAACATGACAAAAAAATAGGATGCAGAGAGAGAGAGAGAGAGAGAGAGAGAGTTATTTGTTCACGTGTGAGATTTGTACAAGCTGTTATTGCACACTGTATGGTCCTTGCGCAGTCCCCGAACCTGGCGTGACTGTTTCTCTTATCATTAGCAACATCAACATAGAATTCCAATTAAATAAACTGATCTGCCTTTTTATTTCCAAAAATTATGTCTTTGTTTAAAATAACAATTGAATGTATCATTATTCGAAAATAATGTTCGTATTTATTTCTTTGTTGGATTTTTTTTTAAATATACGTGCTAATGTTTCTTTATTTAGAGTATACAATCAATTAAGGTGTTTTATAGTTAATTTCTTTATTTATATACAGAAATATATGCCACATATATGTCAGTACTACTGGATGAAGATCTACAGTGTGGTGAAAGCAGTGCAAGTAATCAACTACGTCCTGCTATAGGTGATTCGGAATAAAGTGAGCACTCAAAAAAGCCCTGATTCATTTCTATTTTCTGCCAGTTTATATCATTCCGCCGAATGTAAACATAAATATTGCCACATGTTTTTAATTACATAGGGCCATGCAATGTTTACAACAACATTAAATTGCTCCGATAAATTTTATCTACAATATCTACTCATTAAATGCACGGGGGCTGAATATAAGATATTATAAAAAGTAATATTAGTTATAAATACCTGTGAGTTAACATCTTATAATACTGTTTTCTGTCCATCGACTAACTGATACAACATGCACTACTGCCGTTACGAATTTCGTAAATGCGGGCGTAGTTTATTTGAATTTGTAACTCAAAACTGCCACTAAAAACACACATGATACATGCAATTCAAGAAATCAAGTTTTGTTCAGCTCTACTGCCACGAACGACGACGCACTTAACAGATACAATAAATTATGTATTTTCTTAGTATGTGAAATAAAAAAGTATGTTGTTTCTAGGTTGGCAAACGTAAAACATAATTTACAGAATACAGATGGTTTCACATCATTTTTCAATGATATTCATCGTAATTTCCCATACTTTTGACTGTGGATACACACACAACGGACAAACACACGCAAATGATGCAACTTGGCGAAGTGGCGAAAAAACTGTGTTAACCTAACTCTGATGCCACCTGTCGGTGGAATTTTGAACTGTCTGAAGCGCGGAACAAGCGGTAACGTGCAAGATGACCTGAGGCCGGGCGATAGTGTCACATTCTTCAGGCGTCAATTGTTTAGTTATACTGTAAGTAGAAATGTCAATTAGATCATAAATAAATATTTTGAAGTATATTAAATACAGAGAGGTCGATTTCATCTGATGTTCTTTCACTAACGTTGTATTTAAATAGGAAAATACACGGAACTACATGCGATGAATCGCTACCAACCATACAAGCAGTAAAGTAACTCTTGTTAGTGGTGGCGTATATGCAGTAACGGCTAGTGATTTTTTCAAAGCTTAAATCTTTATTACACATTTTATCCCGACCTATAGTAGGACTTTACGCCACATACATGTCAGTAGCCTACTATCAGAAGGACTATGTCCTACTGGATGGACAGCTACAAGATGGTTAAAGTAATCTAACAGTGTTTGCTAGCAGGACATTCATTGAAATGAAGCCATGTTTTGTAGAATCATTGATTATTCTTTTGATTACATTGCTCCATCGTGTTGGCACGAGGGTGATACATCGCTGTTGTCTGATGGTGGACACCTCAGCGAATGCAATGCTCTCTCCACCTGCATCCGGCAAACTGCTTGCTGTTGTCCGATAGCAGGACATGTGAGGTAGCCTCACCTAGTGAAGAACTTGTTCACCAAGGTTTTGGAGATTGCAATGGTCACCGCAACCCCTACTCCCAATAACCTGGTGTACAGGCCTGTGAAAACATTGTTAAGCTTTTTGCCGCCTTTGCTATAGGGGTAAGGCCCCATAAGATCCAGGATGATGTTATCTATAGGGATTTCTGGTATCTTTGACTATTCATGACCGATGACTTGGAGGCTATTGCTGTGGTTGCAATGCTGGCATTGCCTGTCATATTCTAGTGTTTGATGTGCTGCCCTTGACCAATGGGAATGGATGCAGATGTTCGTGAGCACTTGAGTGCCATTCAGGTGTCATACCCAGGAGCTGTTGTGTGTAAAACACAGGACTTCCATGCTATCTGCTTGTGGATCGCATAGCTACCAATGTTGTCGGCAGTTTGGGCACTTGATCTAGGACAAATATGGTGCGCCACTGTGGCACATCGTCAGTGCTTATACGTAGCGAATTACTCCTGATTTGTTGGGCATTGTTCCTGAGTGGCTAACAATTTTCAGTTAGTTCACAGATTGTAAGGTTGGGTATGTAAAGTTGGTGCACCTGGTTATTTCGCCTGTACTGCGCATATCGCTGCTCTGCATCGGGGAGCGTGAGAGACCGACACATCACAGTGTAGAGGACGGCTCACAGCCACAGGATTCAACAATCATCACAGGTAACATAGTCCTGCCCCATGGATGACATCACAACGACCCTGCATCAAGATCTCCATGCTCATCTAGACAGGTATACTTCATTCCTTCCTACAGTGTACCTCTCCTGAAAAAACTTTACTCTTTTCATCCCGCGTCTACCATCTACAGCCTTGCTCTTTTTCACCCATCTCCTTTCCCCAGTTTCGACCGCGCCACTCAATTTACAGCAATACTTGATTCACTGCCCATCACCTCACCTTCCTCAATATATCAAGTTCAACCTTTAAAAGTGAGATTGTGTTGCCAGACTTTATGCTGGAGAACCATCCAACTCCCTCTCGGTGATCAATCAGTAGATGACTATGTTGAAGGAAGAGTGAAGGATTGCTAACAAGTCGCCAGGCGAATGATTGCCAGCAACTCACTCGCAGTCCACTGGATATTATTTATAATTTCACCCTAAAGAAACAGCTTTGTATTACTAGCAGAAAGGCATACAATCATTTATCTGCTTGTTTAGCACAGTAAAAACATTTCTTGTTCCTTCAAAATTCATAACTTTTATAGTTTACCATTTTTATTTTTATATTGTCGATAGTTTACAACTTGTATAAAATATGTACCGTATGGCATATTTCAATGACTGCACCTGAATGCTCCCAGTGCGCACCACATTCCAGTTACCAGAAACTACCGTTGTGAGCATTAAGGTTTTCACTTATTCCAATTGGGTGCGCAATGGGAGCAGTTTTTTTGTCAGATCGTCTCATGGTATTTCCAATAAACAGGTCAGGGGAGCACAAGATGCGTTCCGAAAACTGAAAATATTCTATAGTCACATTATTACCAACGAGTGTGTATTGTTTATGCTCCAGCAATGGGAACACGTCACATTTACAATGCTTAACGTTTGTGACAACAAATTATTTAAAACACAAAATTCTTCAACCCCAGGTACTCCAAAACTGTCAAAATTCAATCCTACGAAATTTAAGAAATTACTGTAGGGGAAGTCGGCCTAAAACGACATACTTGGATAAAATGACATAGTGGGTGTTTTCCAAAACCCACGCCAGAGGTGAATGTCACAACAGTTTTAATGTATTCTATGGTTGGCAGCAGTGTTACTGTGTTGATGGCAACTATACATGTTGTTTATTTCTAGCGCCACAAAAGAAAAATGAAATGTGAGTATCCT
>PNEQ01026954.1:0-46504 GCA_003012365.1 Medauroidea extradentata
TTATAGCTCGACACTGGGACGAGGAAATACGCTAGCTACACGGAAACAAGCCAGGAGGGAGATTTCAATCAATTTATATTTAAGATCTCAATACATACAAGTTAATCCAATGCACAATAAGTTCATTAATCACATGTAAGTGAAGATGTCCTTCATTCAACTTCTCTAATACCATACAGACTTACGATGATTAAATTCGAAAACTAGAAACAAACAATGTTGTGGCTGCCAAACAACATGCACCACTATTATCTGAAAAGTAGTTAAACGGGGCCCCAGCTGTAGCCAGCCCGCGGCCGCGAAAGCACGTCCAAGAACACATACGACCGAAACGAAAGGGAGGAACAAAAAACAAAGCAGAAAGATGAAACCGAAAATTAAAGAAAAACTAAAAACTTGCCAAACGTACATCGAGGACGTGCCTACAGGGTCGCGGACTGTCACAACTGCCCGCGAGCGGGACCGGGAAGAGACTGACTGGCTCGTCGCCCAGAGCGGCCGGCAGAGCTGAGGTCGAGGAAGTAGGGGGAGGGGCAAGGGAAGGGAGGACACGAGCGGAGCCGAAGATTGCCGAGATCGGCCGAACACGTCAAAGCGGGACGGAGAAGAGTCACAGACGTCGGACGAGACACCACAGGTCTAATTTAACCACACACTTCTAGGTTATCACTGCATTCACAAGTCGCTGGCCGTAATAATACATTTCAGACAAGGAGTCTGCTACTCCTAGTTCAAAATAAAGAAAAAGATTTTGTCGGTGTATAATAAACATGAAAAAATTAAGACTACAAAATCTTTTTAATCCATTCATGTGCGTCACTCAATGAAAATTGTTTAAAATTATCCCGCGTAAGACGTTTACATTTTACGGTTCATTACATGTAGGCCTATGCTATTATTTCCCTGAAGTAGTTTATAAACAAATCCGATTCACGCTTAAAACATTACAACTCTCCAGATGCTGTTACGTTATCAACAGAGCATCATCAACCAGCGAGCGTGACTCATTGTGTCCAGCTTGGGCATTGTTGTTCTTTCACCACCCACATCGGCTCTTGAAAGCATAGTTGTTAAAGGGGCGTAAAACCTTCTCACCAATTTTTCTACATCGCAATCTAAAGCAATGATTTTTAATTTTTCTTTTTAATGTCCGGGACAATTTGTTTTGCAACCCTAAATTCATTGTACATACCAGAACAAAATAATTTTCCGATTATGTGTCATTGTGACTCGTAGTTACCGTCATTTCACAAGCACCATGCTGAAATGTTTGTTTACGACACACGTGTGTGTCTGGCTCGCAGGGCGAAGAGGGAGGTAAGATAAAGAAGTGAGAGGTCGGCCTGCTGCGTTGCATCTTTACTCGCGCGTCGCGTGCCTCGCTAGCAGCATTTTACCACACAGAACTTGCCAGATATTTACTGTGGGATTATTAAAGGCTAAGTAGCGATGGACGACTATGTTATAAAGTTGAATACTGTTCTGAAATATGTTTTGAATTAAAATCCAGCAGAAACGATTTTTTGTCATTTTAACCAAGAAATAATTAATTAAAAATTGTTAAAAATTTTTTTGAAAATTCTGTCCGAGTTTTCCGAAGTTCGTTACATTGAGATCCGAGTAATCGAGGGTTCACTGTACAAGCCATTAGTTGATTCTTCTAAGGTACTTCTTCCGACATTACACGTAAAGCTTGGGCTGATGAAAAATTTTGTGAAGGCGACAGACAAAACAGCTGCAGGAATTTTGTATTTAAAGGAAAAATTTCCTAAACTAAGTCATGCTAAATTAAAGGAAGGTATTTTTGTCAGACTACAGATCAGAATGCTACTTAGTGATACTGAATTCGAGGTTTCTTTTTAGAGTGGGCTGCATGGAAATCTTTTGTATCTGTGATCAAGGGATTCCTGGGGAATAATAAAGAGGAAATCTACACTGAACTTGTTCATGACCTTATTAAAACCTACGAAACCCTTAGTTGCTGGGTGTCTTTGAAGATCCACTTTTTGCACTCACGTCTAGATTTCTTCACCTAGAACCTAGGTGCTGTTAGTGTTGAGCAGGGAGATAGAGCCCATCATGATCTACGTATCATGCAGGAGAGGTATTAAGGCAGATGGGATTTCGCTATGACTGGCGACTATTGCTGGTTTTTGCAAAGCGATGACACTGTCACTTATAAAAGGAAGAAATGAACTGTTTGTCCAGCTTGTATTTGTGAATTTCATTGTTGTAGTTTAAATGAAAAGTTAAAAAGTGTCCAGTCAGAATTATTTGTATAATGAATTTTTTGCCTTTTTTTTTAAAACACAATGTTCAAAAATAGACATCTAAGAAATTCAATTTTATGGTATGCAAGTGTTATACTAACATTTAGAGTTACAATAAACTCCAGATTATCAGTCCAACTACTAACCGGTTCTGGATTATCCGTGCGGCTTTATATACATATATAACTTTTTGGAACATAAGTGTGTCAACTCTTGCGCACAAGAATGGATTAATGAAATTTTAACATAATTTATTCTCGTGTGTACTGTGCATCCTGGACATATTTTTATTTATTTTGGTGAAAAGGTTGTGAAATACGGTATTTGTAGGCAAAACTGTAAGTTGTTATGGTATTTGAGTTAATTATGACTACTTTCCATTTTTTTACATGTTTATCTTAACAAATATGCAATTTTCTGGTTATCCGTGTTTCTCAATTATCCGTGCATTGCACGGCACCAATTAACATGTATAGTTGGGAGTTTACTGTATGTTATGGTAACAAAGATATTATGTTAAGATTTATAACAAAATGGCTGTACATCCTATAAATATTTTATGGTTGCATTATGATTCATTACATAAAAAATAATGGAAATTACCTTTTCCCATTGATGTTATAAATAATGTTGTTTTATGCAACATATGAATGGTAGTATATTAATATTATGTTACGATCCATAACAATAAAACTGTATGTCCTTGAGACATTTAATTGTTTTATTATAATTCAGTACTTGGACAGTAGTGGAAAATAACTTTTACCATTCATTTTACTGAAAAACTATCTAAATTTGTCAACCAGTGTAGTTAACTGCATCTGTGCACGCATTGGTACAACGAGCAAATTTTACAAGTTAGCTTTTTAGTAACCGGGTTCATTAAGTTTGCCCAGTTCTTTAAGTCAGTGTAAAATTATGAAACCTACTATAATGTCTCAAGGGCAGGCAGCAAATAAAAAAAAAAGTCAAATTATGTCATACGCATGTTAGCCAATAAGAACATGTTATCAGTGTTTACTGCACATTTGAAAATATGGCATTTTTAAAGCTTAATAATTTGAAAATTAAAATATGCAGGGAACTTTTACTTTATGTTGTTGCATTTGGTGCGAAAATATTTAGGAAGAATCATGTAATTTAAATACTAAACAGTTTTTGTAGGTACCATCCCCATTGCAAATAAATTTGTCGAGACAAGATTACCAACTAATAAGTCTGAGAGAAAGGATCCAAGTCCAGGACATAGGACATTTCTTTCTGGAACACCTACAGAGGCATTTCTCTGCTTGTATAAATGGTATATAAGCCTTTTCAATGCTAAAGAAGATGTGTCTATACATAAGGAAGTTTTATCTGGTGATAAATAATTTCTACAAATTTTGTGCCTTAGGTTTTTTCTCTTTGGGATGACTCAATTTCTCCATACCTACTAAACCAGTTAAGATAGTGAGATGTTGTTTGCTTTATAATAATGCTTACATAAATACGAAAAATAATTACGTATATTAGTTTTTATTAATGAAGCAACTCTCAATTACTAAAGGGAAATACTTGCCTTTTAAACCTTTAAAAGCAAACTATCCGTAAAAGCAAGTATGGCAATAGACAAATCATTTACGAGGGCTTGAGCATTCTGCAATTACATTGTTACATGTTAGACTTATGACAATTTTCCACATGGGCATCTAAAACTGCTTAGCCTGCTGCACAGTAAGCTAAACCAGCAGTTTGGTTATCCTAACGCTTGATAACTGAGCTGCTGATCTTGTGTGTAAACAGGTCCTTCAATTGAAATAAGTATCTGCTGTTACGAGTAATACACACAGGCAGAACCGCGGGCGGACTGCTAGTATTTTATAAAATCACATAACTCTTCATTTAAAGTAAGAGAGCTATAGAATTCAATGTTAGTTGTCAGTTAGCATATTTTTGGACGTATACTAGTTAAAGGTTTTGATTTGCTATAGACAATAGCAAAGCATTACCATGGGGACATGGGTTTCAATAATAGGTTCTCATTTATTTAGCAGACTACTTTTAAACCCACATTTTATACATACAGTTGAAGTGTGCCGTTTATCAATTAATAAGATATTTTTAGCAGTGCAAAGTCACTCCACCCATTTACTTACGTAACCTCAGTCTACGGTACTAAAATTTCTTGTCATTTATGTGCAGTACGAATCCATCAATATGTTCGTTTTCATATTTTTAAAATGAAATTGGGTTTTTTAAATAGTAATGTGATAGCGGTCCTCAAGACGGGCAGGAAAGATGTTTATGATTATATAATACAACTCTGTGAAATACAAAACAGCAAAATTATTTCTTGTGGTATTATATTCAAAAAATGTTTGTGCTGTTTGTAAATTTTTGTAACTTTGATTTAAGTCTGTTGTTAGGGATTCCGTGTTGTGACGGTGGATGAGACGAGTGGTGGTTTAGTGGCTAGAACGGTCACCCACTACTACTACTTCAATCATTACTCGATCACCAACAGGATAGTTTTCAGTGGTTTTTTGTGTGGGAATCATGCTGTACGATACCACTGATGTTATGGTTTCCCTTCCCTGTCATTTGTATTTCTATAACCTCTTTATTTATCCTCGTAGGCTCTGAAGACCTTCAGGCCTTATAATTCACAAGTATTACACTTCTGCCTGGCGTCTCTTGGTTTTATTAATAACTGATTTTGGATTGGAGGTTAATGTCTCTATAATATGCAAGCCTGAATACATGAGAATAACTTCAAATATTACTCTTAAGCAAGGGGCTACTATGTTTGGTAAGTTTCTACCTGTATTAGACGAAGACAACATATTCCTCGTTTCTAGAAATGAAATAGTTGGAATAAAGTAAATAGAATAATTTTGGAAGCACTTAGGCAATTCTAAGGTACAACTGGAAATTTGATATATGTTTGTAAGGACTAATAAAAAATGAAGTAAGAATAACACCATTTGTGCATTATAATTGTGGCAAGGTAATTATTGCTGTCTAGTGGCTCTGTATAGCTAATAATCGTGGACAGAAACCTATCTCTAAATACTGAATATACAAACAGCGCTCTCAGTGACAGTCTCAGCGACGAGGAGGCAGACTGCGCCCCCTTTCACCCCATGTTCCTGCCCCTGGCAACGCGGGCAGCTCGTGCCTGGCTGATGTCGTAGACCTTCTGAATGGGTGGGCACCTGCCTGTCAATCATCCTTGGCAGGTACTCAGCTCGGACGTGATTGAATGTTAACGCAATGCCTGGAAATTTTGGCTTACATCAACCAGCATTGTCAGCGAGCTATGAGAATATTTGGGTGTCGTCGCAGGTGACTGTAAATACCGGCCTACTGCGAACAGCGGCAGTGTGATTATGGCGTGTAACCTGTAAGTGTTCACGACGGACTTAGCAGCGAGGGACGAGGCAAAACCGGTGGATCAAAGAGAGAGTGTGCGGCAAGTGTGGACTGTTTGATTAGAATGAGTGAGTGTGAGAGCGGACGAACAGTTTGGACTGTAGCTGCACATTGCGAGACATTTCTGGAAAGAGGCTAATAAGCTCAGAGAACTGATTTGAGAGAGAGAGGCATTTATTAATTGTATATTAGAGTAGTAATTTAGATGTTTAGGAAGACTATCCGTAAATAATATCTGTAAATATTGATCTTTATTTACTAAATTGTCCAAACCATCCATCCCAATCGAACCAGGCTCCGCCCAGAACAGTAAAGTTGCTACAATACAATAAAAATTATTGGTAATGTTCATGTCACAGCTGAAGGCACTTACTGAATTGTCCATTTATTAATTTACCAGTACACCATAAACTAATTTCAGTGTGAAAGAGTGTAAAATTATTGTGTAATCACATGACTAAAATAGAAATAGTACAAAAGATAATGTGAACAAAAATATATAATAGTGCATCAGATACTGCTAAGATAATGGAAGTGTTATTGAATCAAACAGTTAGCATTTTGAAATATAGATGGCTTGGATGTTTACCTGATATCAGTATTATTCCGTATTTTTTTAATAATGTAAAATTGTACTATGTTCACTCGCTGTGGATTTTCAGTTGATTATGTCTGTACCTTGGAGACATGACGGGCGCTATGTCCATTTTTCTGAAAATTCAGTTTTCACCATAAACATTCACACAGTTTTAAGTATTTTCTAGTGACATACAACACAAAGCTCGTATTGTGTCAAATAACCACAATTTTGGGTGTTGAAACAGCTGAATTCACTAGTGAATCACATTCTTCAAACGGCTCTCCTGAAAAATATAATTTTTGTGACATGGTGTTTCATGCCTCCAAGGTACAGGTATATAGTACCATTTCATTAAACTTCATAAAATTCTATTTAATTGAGAACTTCGTAAGGTTTATATAACCATTGCATTTAGAAATGTACAGATAAGTTTCATAACTTTTATTTTTGTTAGTGATCTTACAATTTACCTTACTCCTGGGAACTAAGTCAAGATATGTGTTTTAAGCTAGTAAAAAATAAGCAGGTTTCTTGGGCATTTAACTTAACAAAGAAAAACAATAATTGTACACACATGGCATGATTCATTGTTGTTTATCTCTGTTTCTCTGAAGAGAAGCATACTTTACACTTCTGATGGCTCAGAATTTGAAGTTGAGGCACTGACTATAGAATCTTTTTAAAGTTTAAGGTGTTTGCCGACACTAGCAACTCAACGCGCTCTGAATTTTATAATTTAAATGTTACGGGGTCTTCTTCCGGAGTTTTTTTGTCTGTATGAGGCACAGAAGCAACGGAGCTATGTGGGTGATAGTGACGCATGTAACTAGTGCCACATTGCCTCTGCGTGCAAGGTCCATAACTTACTTGTGTTTTCCTAGTGTTGAGTGTACCTGTAAGACTAAGCGGTGACCCCATAATTTTAGCTGTGAAGAGTCTGTTTCAAGGTCAATGCAGGCCTCTTAAGTGGTTTCATGTGTATGTGAACACAATATTTTGAGATACTGCAGCTTGAAAACAAAGTTCTTTAACAATATTGTAAGGTTCATAAATTGTGTTATTTATGTTTGTGATGTCTTTATAAAGTACTTATTAGCCCTTGTCTGTGGGTCTTCTTTTCGTACATAATAGTTACTATACATGAAACAGTTCTAGAGAAAAAGTTATTTCAAACACGCTGTGACACAGTTTGAGTGTGAACCTCAGCAAAAAAAAATAAAAATAAAAAAAAATACAATTAAGTAAATATCCTAGACAAGAGAAAGGTGATAAGGCATAAAAGTTTCAGTTGATCTTGTTTTGTTCAGACTTGAAATTAGCTATTTAAGTTGACCTCTCAAATTCAGGTACGACCAGTTTTTAAATGTTGTTTAACAAAGTGTAAAATACAATTACAGTGGCTTATTGTAAGTGAAATGCCAATGAGTTCATTTCCACATTGTCACGTACAGTGCCTTCTGCAATAAGAGTAAATGTCATGGTTAACCGTCATGGTTAGTATTTAAATTTATTGACAGGTTTATTTAAAATAATCAAAATTTGTGCTCTTTTAACACAAAAAGTGAAACTGAATATTGTTGTGTTTAGGTTTGCCTTTATTAATTTACGTTTATGTGTTTTTAAAATTATTTAATAAATGTGATTAAAAAAACCACAACTATGGGGTTTCCATAGCTTTACAAATCATGCAGCTTCTAGGTCTACAGTGCCTGATGTTCACGTCTGCCACAGATTTAAAAAGTGCATATGTTTATATGCATGATCCAGTATAGTTGAAGTACTGTAAATGTAGGCATCAATTTGTAGCAACATTGTCTGTATGTGAAAAAAGTTCAGAATTCTTATCATTGTTGCGAAGGATATCCAATTGGTATAAACCAATGTATTCACTACAACGGTGTCAGTAAATTTATTTCTGAATAAGCAACAGAAGCACATGTCATTTGTGCAGAAAAGTTTCAGTAGCCGCAGAATATGCACTTTTTGGGTGGACAGATTATTAACCTGTAGGCCTATTGTCTTGAAAGCCAATGAGGGAGAATAGGTTGGAGTATGGAGCAGAACCGGAGTGGAATGGTGGGGGAAACTGGAAATCCCAGATGAAACATTCTGATCAACTGCATTCTTCAGCATAATTCCTACATGCAAAACTCAGACATTAACTCTGACTGGTAGTTGAATCCGGATCGCGTTGGTAGGATACAAACTCCATAGTCGATTCACAATTTACTGAGATTATTGTTTAAATATTGTCAAATAATTCAAATGTGGTAAACATTCTTTACTTTAACAGTGGCAGTAATAGTCACGCAGGTCTTGGAAACTGTACTTGTGTCTTTTCAGTTGGTTGAGTCCAATCTTTAATAATATAAAAAATTCCTAGAAAAAGTTTTAAATGTTTACCTGATTCTTTCGAATTATTTCGGTACTAAATGCAGCCAGGCAAAGTAACAGATCCAAGGACATTGTAATTTTCAAATTATTCAGCTTTAAATATGCCATAGTTTCAAACGTCACCACAAACATTAAAATGTGTTATCATTGGCTTATATATTTATGACGTAATCTTACGTGTTTTGGTTAGCCACTGCACGTCAGGCGCTATTGTGTGTGTTGGAATTTTCACCAACTTAAAAAACTGATAACATTTAGTAAACCCGGTTATGTAAAAGTTAGCTTTGAAAATTTGCGTGTTTTTAAGGCATGCATGATTTGTTAGCCAACAATGAAAATTTATTTCACTGGTATTGATTTTAAAGGAGTGATGACAGCAAGGTATTAGTAGCTCTCACTCTTTGCGACGTTTTAGCTATAGGTTTGAGTTTATCTCAATTTAATTTAAACACCAGAGTGGTAATAACTTACTATGAATTCATTTTAATGTTAAAGATCCAATATATAAT
Organism: Medauroidea extradentata; assembly: GCA_003012365.1. Taxonomy (NCBI): domain Eukaryota; kingdom Metazoa; phylum Arthropoda; class Insecta; order Phasmatodea; family Phasmatidae; genus Medauroidea; species Medauroidea extradentata. Next base: position 9,165 of record PNEQ01026954.1, read on the forward strand.
CGTAAATGTAGGTTTGTATAGTCAGCCGAACGAAGGTGTGTACAAAAAGTGAACCTACCGAGCTAATAGCTGAAATGTGTTTAACCAAACCTGTCACAGACTGGTGATCGAATGTTCTGGTAGTGCAAATAAGGAAAATAATTTGGCAGATGAATTACTTTATTACAAATAAATTTTATCTCTCAGTAATTTTTACATTTTTTGTGAACGACGTTGAGAGCTATGCTGCCATCTTGGGGAGTGTTTTACAAGACCCAGCCCATCCCTCGAATTATCGACCAGTCACGGGTGCCTTGAACTCTCCTATTGGCTAATGACGTTGCTGCAGCCAGTAGAACAGCCAAAACACTACAGCTGCAGGGATTTCATTGCAAACTGCAAGCTATTGACTGCAATTTTTAACTTAAAAGAACTTATTTGTTTTATGCTAACCGTGTCATGTTGTACATAATACAGCATTATATACATAAACTGTATTTTTGTACTTAATAGCAGATTATTAGGTCTTGTCTTGAAGCTTAAACCATGCAGTCTGCCTTGACTGATCAGACTGTGATATAGTTAAGATTTTATTCTGAGTTAATTGCATTTTATTGCTGTGCAAACAATCTACTATCCACATATACTCTTTGGGAGTATACTCAATTTTACTGCATATACTACTTTATTTAACACAATTTCACGACTTGAGCGTATGTTGTATACATTAAAATGTACAGTATCGTGACGTCACAGGGACATTAACATGGCGGTTCACGTTTTTGCTGCGCATAACAGACTGCTCATTTTATTTAAGTTTTTCTCGAGTTACACAGACACGAAGAAAGAAAGTACGGTACAGTTGTTCATTAAATTAAATAAATTTTTAAAATAAAAACATGATAAACAAATAGGAATTTTCTGTATTATGTCTTTCTCAAAATCCATTTGTATTCAATACACTGGTACAGGTAACCTTAGAAATGAGTTATCATTAAAACATATAGCACTTTATAAAAATCATGCTTAATGCTGGCTGCAGTTTCCTTTTTTAACATGGTATCCAAACATTACATACGTTTCTCAAATGTCATATCAATAGCTACAATATAATTTAGTTTAGCCCGGATGCTCAATTGTGACGTGGGTCTTCCAAAGTCTTAAATGAGTATTGAAATCGTTGATAACGTTTCATGTATGTAATACTTTTTGTACAAATTATAGCAACAAACCCTTGGGATGTCACCATTACAAATCCATATCTGCAGAGTGGGTATCCAACATGTAATTCAGTGTATTCATAAATGTCTTCTGATTTGAACATTGAGTGTACCATAAATATCATCATTATCTGTTTCATACTCTTCATATGAACTCTAGTAATGACCTCTCTTAGAAGCGATGGTAGTAGCATGAGCGGTTCAATGGTGGTGATCGATTTATTTGTTGATGCCAAACTCCCCCTACTGGATAAAACACGTTACCAGCCTCATTACGTCAAGAGTATTTGACTCAGTTGAGGGGTTTCTGTCATTGCTTATCTTTCTGTTGAAGCTTAACAATTTCTAACTCACCTACTTCTGCCTAGAATCTACAACGCTCATTCAAAGGATGCACTTCACAGAGTTGGACTTTATAGTGGTAGATGTAGTAGATGTGCTGGACTTCATAGTAGTAGCTGTAGTAAATGTGCTGGACTTTATAGTAGTAGATGCGCTGGACTTAATTAGTTTTAGATGTAGTATAAGTGCTGGACTTCATAGTGGTAGATTAGATATAGTAGATGTGCTGGACTTCATAGTGGCAGATGTAAAAAAATATGCTGGACTTCATAGTAGTAGATGTAGTAAATGTACTGGACTTTATAGTAGTAGGTGCAGTAGATGTGATGGACTTCATAGTGGTAGATGTTAGTAGATGTGCTGGACTTCATAGTGTAGCCGCCCTGGACCTCGTAGTGATTTACATGCTGGTATCCTCCACAATCAACGAACCTGGTTTTCTATTATTGGTTGACGAGATGATCCCAGCAGTGGTGGTTGACATGCTTGGGCATTGTAATCGTTGATGACCCAGTCTTTGCAATGGTGGCCGTATCGAGCCATACACCAAATTCTCAAAGGTGTTTGACAGAAAGTGTAGTTATGCAAGCTAGAACAGTAAATCACGATAAACAATATACAGCTTCCTAGTCTTACATTTACAGATAGGTATTTACATCAATCGTATTTTCTGGCTAGCACAAACTAATAAAAATTCTTTCAGCAATTACAGCAGTTTGTGGTCGTTTTTCTATCCTTCCGAGTGCTTGATATTGCCATAAGCTAAGATGGCCGAAATATTTTGTGTTTACTTTAAGTAGAACAGACTACTTGCATTTGCATCACCTTCTAAATGATGAGAAAGAAATAAAAATGATAAGGAACTTTAATGTATTGGTAAGGGGAGAAGATAAAGTAAAAAAAAAACACATATATATATATATATATATATTGGCTTTAGGACTTAAAGGGTGATAGTAGATGTGTAAATAGCCATATAATGAGGTGATAAAAGAGTATGTTCACAATCTACATATATTTTTCCTTCATTTCTGTATTTTGTGGGATCAAATTTTTAACAAAAATGTTTATTAAGTTTTATATATATATTTTTTATTTTCTAAATTTTTTTTGAAAAGTAGTTTTTCAAAATGGCAGCAGAGAGGGCAATCACCACCATTCATTCTAGAATGATAGAAAAATTATGTTAATATGGTGGCAATCAGCATTGGTTCTAGAATGATAGAAAACAAGATGGCTGTAAGAAACAAGTAAGTTATCTGTATTTCAAAATGGGCATCCAAAAACAATATGGCTACCTACTTATCCATGATGCAGAGGTGCCAACTACTACGGATTATCCGTAGTTTATACGAATTACGATGGTTTACTACGGAAGTACGGATTCTGTTGATAAACTACGGATTTATTAGCTTCCGCCCGACTGTAAATGAATAGGCATGTTCCATTGTGTATGCATGTATTTCAATTCGTAGCTGTATGGATCTTACGACGCGCTATTTCTTTTCCCACGCTCCGGCACACAGTCATTGTTTTGTTTCTCGCTTTTTTAGTTTGCCGAAACCATATTTTGGTGATGGTAGCGTATTTACAAACTAGTGTGTTTACACTTTGCGCGGCACGCGTCGGAAAGTTCTCGTATCTTGTATATATCTCATACAATCGATTGTTCATATTACGTCGGGTGAGACCGCAGTCTTCCGACTTATCGATTAGTTGATATTGACTCATGCAGTCGAATTGAGCCATGCGTGGATATTGTTGCTCCTTCTGCTGATCGGCCATATTGGAAATTTATCCATGTTGTCGTAGTTTTAACGAAAATATGTTGATGTGAATGTTTAAATTTGAGTATAAGTTTGAAACAGAAGTGTGTTGAGAAATATAGCTCAGAATGTTCACAGTTGTGGACAGGTTTAAGTGCTTTAAATTGATCTCAACAACACGTGTTTGGTGAATTGTGCAATTGTGACTTCAGTATAAACACGGTGGGAAAGATACTGACATCAAGCATTTTCGAAGTTAGAAATTTCAAGGATGAAATATATTATAATTAAGTGATGCTGTACATCCAACAACGAATTCCGAAGTTACCGACGAACAGGTAATGTGATTGTGTATAGGCCTACACATTTAAATGCCTTGCTAGAACCGCCGTAAGAAATAACCGTAAAAATTAAACACACACTTTTGGGTGACGCATGCTATAATGCACCGTACCACTGCTTAACCGCCGTAAAAGGGATGGAAACCTGTGAATTTCTTACAGTGCTGTTACGGTTATTTCCATACCGTTACGTTAAGGTCAATGTAACATGGGCTTAAGATAATACGTTCACTACGGGAAAATACTGAAAAATACAGATTTTTTCGCAAAATTACTACTGAAATCTTTGGTAAATGGTTGGCACCTCTGCACAATGGCAGCCTGAATCAAGATGGTGCCCAAGATGGCAGCAAATTTAAGCAGAGGTCAAAGACATGGTCATAATAATGAAGGTCATCGTAATCCAGTATGGCGACGCATTTAACGCTCCACACACTTATCCCCTGTTTCAGAAGTAATTTAAACATACTATTATAGTTGTTTCACTTTAAAGTGAGAACTTCCCAACGCTTATGATAATAAAAAAAAATTATTTATTGGGGTTATAGAGTTTTGAGAGTTATGAAATGTTTACACTAGTTTTTAGTTGCACGGGAGTTTTCATATCAAAAATAGTAAAGATGATAGCATACTGGTTTACAGAAAATTGTAAGCAATGCTCAGTTTATCCTGACCAGTCTATATTAATGCTAGCATAGGTACCTATATTTTCTACATAATCTATGGTAGACGAAAACTTGCTATTTGAGCAGAGCACTCTACGGCTGTCAAACATTATGGGTATTTGCAGTTTGGGACAATGGAATAAACATAATACATAACAGTATTTGTTGTACACAAAATCTAAACAAGACAGAAAGAAAAAATAACCAGCCTGTTCAAGAGTTTTACAACACAATTACTGCTAAATTATTTAAATAAATACATTTTTACAAAGCTTAGTATATTATCTTCATCATTCTGATGGTAGAAGGAGTTAAAAAAATAACAGGCAGTCAGAGTACGTAAGATTTGTTTCTATTTTCAGTAGGAATATGCATTAAAGTGTCTTAAAGGGCATAAATATTGAATGTAGCTGTAAAAATTTTTTAAGATAGTAAGGAAATGTATAAATTGTAGAGGTCACGGCTGCCTGCAATATTCATCACCTGTGTGGCAGATTTGAGTGTAAGTATGGCGCTGGAGAATCAGCTCATTCAGCATTTCAAAGTCTCTCTCACCTAGTCCTGAGCAGACCTTGGCTCGTGAAGTTTCTATGCTTCTATGAGAAAAAGACTTCAATTACCTCAAAATAAGATAAATAATCTGAAACGTACATCCATGGTTACCTGAGCAAAGAAATTATCTGCAAAATGAGATACCTTGAGTTTGTGTTACTAAATGGTTTAAATTTGTCGTAACGCAGCTTTTTTCTTAATACTCTGTTTACTGAAAATTGTACTTAAGGGCGCAGTCTACCACAATTTTCTTCATCATTATTTTATTTTTTATTTGTACCAGATATTTTTTTTTTCTTATTTTAGACAAAAAATGTGACTAAGTTTGGCTCTTATGAAATTTTTTATATCTCATAGTTTTCGCGTAATGGCTTGTTAAAGTCATAGTTTGCATGTTTCCATTTTAACGACTACACTAAAACCAACTGATATACCAAACTAAAAAAAAAATCACTGTGGATAAAGACATTGCAGGCTGCAATGACATGCTCATAAAATTAAAGAATAAAAATTATTTGAATTTTAAAAAAATCCTGAAACTAAAATTAAAAATTTTAAAAATTCAATAATTTTTTTAAAAATAGAAATAATTTTTATTCTTTAATTTTATGAGCGTGTCATTGTAGCCTGCATTGTGTTTATCCACTGTGATTTTTTTTAGTTTAGTATAGCAATTGGTTTTAGTGAAGTCGTTAAAACAGAAACATGCAAAATATGACTTTAATAATCCATTACTCGAAAACTATGAGAGATAAAAAATTTCATAAAAGCCAAATTTAGTGACATTTTGTGTCTAAAATAAGAAAAAAAATATCTGGTACAAATAAAAAATAAAATAATGATGATGAAAATTGCTGTAGACCGCACCCTATATTGCATAACGCTAATAATTAGTTTAAGATATGTCTTAAATTTTTCATAACAGAGCAAATAAAATATTTCTTGAACAGATGTTAATAATACAACTAAAATTATATTACTTGATAAAAGTTATGAAAGAAATCACGTTTGTCTTCGAAAAATAATACTGTGTTTACAGTTGTTTCCCTAAACATGAAATCTGATCAAGAAGGAACATTATTTATATTGCTTACCGCTTTTATACATTAATACAGTGGAGTACCACGTATGCATAATTCTGTTATTCGGAACTTCAGTTATCCGGCAGTAATCTGAGGCACGGTAAAAAAAATGTGACACGCCCGGAAAATAAAATTCCTTTTGTCAGCACCGTCTATATGATGCATGTGCAGGTAACACTTGACACTAATGGTCGACGAGGGTTGTGGGGAAGCAGTTTGTTAGTCTTGCCTACAATGTGCCAACTGTGCAGTGTGCGACTACATATTTTCGATAATGTCTAGCTATCGTAAACTTCCGGGTGACTGTGGCAATGAGTCATGTGGTAGTAAAAATAAGAAAAAAGTTCTTTCCATAAAAGAGAAGGTCAAAATACTGAAAGAACTACATGTTGGCACATCTGCTAAACATCTCATCATATCTTTTAATGTCTGCATTTCAACAGTTTACGACATGAAAAAACAGAAAAATCAACTTTATAAATTTCATTCCGACTGGGACACAAAGAAAGAAATGGAAAACAGGAAAACAATGCATGTAAGTAAAAGTGGTGATCTTGATGAAGCTCTTATTCAGTGGATTTTTATGAGGCGATGTGAAGGTGTTTGCATTTCTAGAACTATGCTGTTTGAGCAGGAAAAAAATATTCCATGCTGAACTAAAACTTTCGTACAAGTGTGACTTTTTATTAGGATGGCTCCATAAATTCAGAAAGCAGTGTGGCATTAATTTTTTTTTTTAAGTTAGTAGAGAAATCGCTTCCTGCAGATATAGAAGCAGCTGAAAACTTTTTTGTCAAGTTTACAGAGTATGTGTCGGACAATAACTTAACTGCAGAGCAAATTTGCAATGCAGATGAGACTGCGTTGTACTTGCGATGCATGCCTTGGAACATACTGTGTACGGCAGATAATCACCATAGTGGAATGCAGGTTTCGAAAAAGAGATTGACTGGGCTTGGTTGCTCAAATGCCGCCGGGACACAAAAGATAAAGTTACTTGTAATAGGAAAAAGTTAGCATCCTAGGGTGCTGAAAGGTGTTAAAAGTGCTACCAGTTGAATATTGGGCTACCAAAACCGCATGGATAACATCTCAGATGACAACTGAGTGGTTTGACAGTTTTGTGCACCAGAGCCTGCAACACTGTAACTAGGTAAGCCTATACCCGCAGTGCAAGATTCTCCTTGTGTTGGATAACTGTTCACAACAGAAACACTTCACAGAGATAATGTTCCTGTCATATATCTGCCTCCTAATTGCACCACACTCATACAACTACAGGATCAGGAAATTTTGTGCTCCCTCGAATACAGTTATAGCACAAAGTTCATGAAATAATTTTTGTCTAAATGGCGGCAAAATCATTGCAGAAATAAAGAAAGCCTACACAATTACAAATGTGATATGAGCACTAGCTTGTGCGTGGGAAAGTTTGCCCTTATCCACATTACACAAGGAGTGGTACACGCTGTGGCTGACATTGATTTATCATGAGGTGGGAAATGAACCTGACTTTGAAGGTTTTGAAAAAGAACATGTGAACGAACCATTAGAATATGCCAAGTTCATAACAAATCCACAATAGGGAAAATTCCTAGAAAAAGTTTTTAATATTTACCTGATTCTTCTGAATTATTTCGGCACTAAATACAGCTAGGCAAAGCAATAGCTCCGTAAACATCGTAATTTTCAAATTATTCAGCCTTAAAAAAATGCCATATTTTCCAACACCACCACAAACATTGAAAATGTGTCTTATTGGTTAACACATTTATGGCATAGTCTTATTTGTTTTGGTTAGCCACTGCACGCCAGGCACTATTGTGTGTAATGGATTTTTTCACCCACTTGAAAACTGAATTTACAGAAGCCATGGTTACATTAAAGTTAATTCGGGAAATTCGCCCGTTGTTGGTGCATGCATGGTTATAGATTTGGTTGTCAACAACAAAGATTTATTTCACTTGAGTTGATTTTAAAGGAGTGAAGACAGCAACGTAGACCTATTAGTAGCTCTCACACATTGCGACATTTTAGTTATAGGTTTCAGTTTATGTAAATTTAATTTAAATTCCAGAGAAATAATAACTTACCACGAATTCATTTTAATGTTTCAGATCCGGTATATAATAGTAACTGTTGGTTTGAAATTGCAGCCGAAGTTCACATGCGTATAAAAAGTGAACCTGTTGAGCTAATATTTGGAATGTGTCTAACCAAATCTGGCACAGATTACAATCAAACATTCTTGCTGCGCGAGTCGGTAATATTATATGGCAGGTCAGTTATTTTATTACAAGTAAATTTTTTCTCTCAGTAATTTTTATCTTTCTTGTGAATGGCATTGAAACAGATGTGCTCCCATCTCAGGGTAAGTTTCGCAAGACCCCGCCTACCCCTCGAATTATCAGCCAATCACGGGTGCCTTGAACTCACCTATTGGCTAATGATGTTGCTGCAGCCAGTGGAACAACCAAAATACTACAGCTGCTGGAATTTCATTGCAAACTGCAAGCTGTTGACAGCAATTTTTAATTTAAAAGAACTTAATTGTTTTATGCTAACCGTGTCGTGTTGTACACAATACAGCAATACATACGTAAACTGTATTTTTGTTGTAAATAGCAGACTATGTCTCTTCTTAAAGCTAAAACCATACAGTCCACCTTGATTGATCAGACATCTATATAGTTACGATTTTATTTCGAGTAAATTGCATTTTATTGCTGTGCAAACAAACTACTATCCACATTTATACTCTTTAGGAGTATACTTGATTTTACTGCATAAACTTTTTTATTTAATATAATTTCACGACTTGAGCATATGTTGATGCCATTTGTATGTTATGTACATTAACATGTAGAGTATCATAACTTCACAGGGACACCAACATGGCAGTTCTCTTTTTTGCCGTGCAAAACAGACTGCTAATTTTATTTATGCTTTTCTGGAGTTACACAGATGCAAAGAAAGAAAGTATGGTACCCTTGTTAATGAAATTAAACATACTTTTAAATAAAAATATGATAAATAATATGAATTTTCGCTATTTAGGGGCTTTAAATTACGGGAAGTAAACATTGTAAAATGGTTTGCAATTAATAATGATGTTCCTGTAGTACATCACTTTTCAGATCAGGTAATACTAGACTCAGTTACTCATATCATTGAAGAGGAAGACTATCAGGACAGTAGTGATAAAGAGGAACCAAGTGATTAAACTCGCAAGACGATAGCCTTCACCATATCAGTTAGTTAATGACTGGCCTAGAACAACAGAGTTACGTCATTGACCACCAAATGATGAATCTGTACTTGCTACAAAAACAGTTGCCCGAAGAGAAGCACAATCACATGTTGCAGCAACATATAAGTGACATGTTTCCTGAAGCTCCAGTCATCGTACCTGTTGCAACTGTTAATGATGCAACACCGGGTACCAGTGGCACTAAAGTAAACAGTTGTTCAGATCCAGAGTGACAGTGATTAACTTTCTTTGCCGTAGATATGCTGTAGGTAGCAACATTTGTTTTGTTAATTAGAATTTTATATTTGTGTGACTTTATGTAAATGTGTCTCAACTAATGAGACTTAGTTTTATTACATATTGTTATTATTTTTACTGATATGAAATTCTGTATTTTTTTTGTCATTTGATTAATATATAGGCCCCTAATAAACACGATGGTAAAAAGTTAGCAAACAAGTAGAATTTTTCTTCATAAATCTCTATGTATAAAAATGAAAGCTGACTGATTGACTGACTGACTGACTGACTGACATATACATTTATTTAACTAAGCATTACAATTTAATGTTGGGACAAAGAATTTTATTTTGATTATCCGTGACATGTCAACACAGTCAATAAGTGCCCCTTATCTAAATATATTGTCAAAAATAAACCTGTACCTTCTAATGCAAATGCTTCCTGCAACACTATCAGGGTGTCTACCCAAGTTGGCTCACAGAATTCCTGTACAATTCCAGTACATTCCTGTACACTTATGAAAAAATTCATGTATATTTACAGCTAGCACTATCATAAACAAGGCTAATTATAAGGCGAAAGAATCTTGTACAAATGAAACAGTAACAAAAAACTTAAATCTTTAAGAAAATTACTGTTGCACATACAGAAAACTTATATTGTACATCTTTAATATGTCATTAAAATTAGTTAATTAAAAAATTTTTTTACTGCAGTCATCAATTATGCCTGACACACAAAAATTAAGTCTAATAATATCAAACACAAATTGTTAATTGTGTTAACTTACCATTACCTTAAACTAAAACCACTTAAAGACTTGCTGCCTATAAAACAATATCTGCAACTATAAATCTGTAAGCTTTGTAAACATCACAAAAATTAATGAAAACTATTAGCCTACATTATCTCAACATTTGAAAGACATGACACAACAATTCACTATAAAACTAAAAACTAACATCTCTACAAAGTATTACAGTGTAAATGAAACAAAATGGAGAACAACACACTATGTGCCTTCCCTCACAATAAAAATAATTTGTATAGTGTTCTAAGCGCAACTGACCGAAATTGCACATTGTATAAATAACTTTACCAGAAAGTTGCGGTTTCCTATGTCAGACTGTGATAAAGTCTGCCTACATGCTCCGTAATTAAAAGATACTGCTATAAGTGGGAGATAAGAATGAACAACAGAACTGATAGATAGTGCTAGAGTTGCTGTTACTGTAAAGTACCAACAGATACCACCACAGACTGGAAAATAGTAGTTAATGAAAACCTCTAAAAGCACATGTACAAATTTCACTGTTCATGTAGTGTCCGTAAAAACTATTTCACACAGAATATAAAACATGCAGTTTTTTAAATATTAATCACACACTATATAACAATATAAATTTAGTCATAAAAGAGTTTATACTTTTGGAAAGCAATTTTCTGTTACTAATAACCAAAACGTAAATATAGATAGCTTTATTTGGGGTAGTTAATTACACTTTCACAATTTAAAAAAAAAAATATATGTATGTATAAATTTATAAAATTAGTAGTCTTAACATCTAATTAATTTTACAAAAATATCTACACAAGACATCAATTATCATGTCAAGATGTTTGTGTTTACTGTACCCTTCCAAAGTTTAATTTATTACATAGTTAAAAATAGTGTTCTATTAGACTATCAAATATGTTGATGTAAATATTTACTGTATCTCTGTTTAGATCAATGTGAATGTACCTACCAAATTGTTGGACTTTAAAAAAAGAAAAACATGTCAAATTAAGAAATTTTCACCTGAACAGTACTTATTGTATGTACTAAAAGTATGTGCGAGTTTTGTAGGGTCAGGAAGCTGTAGAAATGAAACTTTTAGTTAACAATGATTTTAATAATGGGAGACCTTCTCCAACAATAAATAATTTGTCAACAACTTGTAACGTGGTAGAAATAAATGGGTTAACTGTCACGTCGCGCTCCTCTAGTTCTGCTTAACCTCGGAACTCAGACTCCTCGACTGGAGCCGGGCAGCGACACTTTCAGCCATGCCCTCGCGCACTGGGTATATTCGATGATGAACTAACTGCACTTTTGCTGAATGGTAAAGTTATTAGCCACCACTAGCTCCGCCGGTAATTTTACAGGATCAATTTTAAGTTACCCTTGAAATGAAAGAGTTGTAGTTCGTTTCAGTTTTAATTCCGTTCCTTCGCTATTGTACAAAACAAAAAAAAGAAACATTCCTCCAGTTGTAAGTGTATCATCAGGGAAACGGGCCACAGCCCTCTCGCGCAACCGTCCCCTGCCACGACGCGATGATTTCTCTCTCGTGGCAATGGTCTTTTCACCTGACCCTGTGACTACTACTGTGCATTACTCAGCTAGCCAATCACAGACTTGGCCCTCGCTTGTTGCCAAATATGGCGTACTGTGCCGGTGTGCTGAGGTGATAAAATTAATTAAATGAAATCGGAAGCAATGCACTCAAGTGTTTATAATCACTAAACAAAACTCCTGTTCAAAACAGCCACGCATTAATAAAAGAAACAAAGTAGCAAAAAAAAAAAACAAACAAAAGAACAGGACAACAAACTTTAAAATAAATGCGATAAACACACAAAATAAACACTTGAGAAAGACGACTAGGCCACAAGCACACCGCACAAAAGAATTAAATAGAAAAATGTAAGGTGTTTAGAAAATATAACTTAACCTTACTAGATACTTCTAAAATAATTAAAATGCCCAGAGGAACAATTATAAATAATAAGACGTTGATTTGTGGTTTGTTAAATAATAAAATAATATTTTTTATTTTCATTTCTTATTTAAGTTAAATAGTTTTTTCTTTTTAAAAATGCAAACAAGCAAGATATACCTGTAAATAACATTGAAATATGTTAGGCATGTAAGCCTATATTATGTGCAAACGGTAGTATAGATAAAAGTGGTACCCTCACATTATTTACTACGGAAGTTAAGATATAAAACTTTTAAATCATTAGTAAAACAAATTATAATATTAAAACTTAAATTTTACATGAAAGCAAATGCTGTATTTATTATTTAAACCAAAATTACATATCAGGATTATGACGCGTCTCTTTAATAAAAAAAAATATCATTACGATAGCTTTAATTTTAAAGAAGGTAAAAGATGTGTCCGATGGCACTTAGCTGTCCTGACGTCAAGCATAGTGGTGGTGAGTGAAACGGAATCGGAGATGTAAGCACACAGTTCCTTCACTGAATGCTGGAGAACGGAGATGATTACACACATTCTCAGCAGCGACGAAAACACCAGTCCACTAGCTCAAATGCCGGAACGAGCCACAGGCACGAAACAAACCAAGATGGAAAAGTGCCCATAAGGATGTGAGGCCCAACACTTGGACCCTCACTAAAAGAAAGGAACGCGAAAATATTAAAATGTGAATGCAAAATAACAAATAAAGAAACTCTCTGAAGACAGGTACTCACCAGAGGGCGACGAACGAAGCAGAAAAACGTAGCACTACATTTTAAGACAAAAGGTACGTTTGGAGTTGTAGAATAAAATAAAAACTATTCCAGTAGACTACATGATAATAATAATAAAGAAAACAAAAAAAAATAAAAAGAGCTAGGGCATTTTAAGTCCCTACATGTGCCGGAAAGACACGAACACCGCAACAACACATCATGTAGTGTTCACTGCTGATCAACAAGTGACAGGAAATTAGAGGAGGAGAAGTAACAAAGTGCAAACAAAGGCGCAGCGCAATAAGTTTACAACGCCCCACTAGATGGCAGGGGCAGTCAGAATCGCCTACCGCCAAGGAGGCACAGGGCTTTCACGTGTACAGAGCTGCACAGAAAGGACGAAATCACGTGATAACCATGCAGAGTACACGCGCCCTGACACAGTAAATGTCCGCACTGCAGGAAGAAACAGTAAAATAAAGAAGAAACAAAAGCTTCAGCTAAGGAGTGCAAAATGTAGCCGAGCACATCCGGCTAACAAAGAACACGTTACTGCAGTCCGAATCGACTCTACTCATAACTGACATGTGAAGGAAAGATAGACTATATTGCAAAATAAATACTGAAATATCCAGAATAAAATAAAATTACTGAATGATACCAAATTATTGTTTGTATAATGTAAACAAGATAATAAATAAAAAAAGTTAAGAAAATGAACCTAAATTTATGAGAATATAGGCAAAATATTTTAATATTTAATTTATATAAGTCGTGACGTATATAATACGGCACACACTTCTGCCCTGAAAGGAGATGTTAGCGTCAACAAAAAGAAATTTCTAATGAGAAGACACCAAACACCAAAATAAGAATCAACAATCAACAAGATAAAATAATTGCTAAAATAGAATCTTTCAAACTGACAAAGAAAACACAAGAAGAAAATATCAAAATTAGAGAAATTTACAAATATAACACACAAATGCTGTTGAGAATGTGCAAAGAACAAGTGGAGGCACCAAGTACCCAGGACAACAAAATCCTCAAAGGGACAAAATGGGGTGTCAAGAAATTTCCCATGACCCCTAACAACAAACTTACAAACTAATATGTACATAAAACTTGAATAAAGAGGTAAGTCCACGTGTCCAGGAGCAATCCTACAAGAGGAAAACAAACGTGTGAGGAGGCTGCAGACCTACAAGCACACGACTAAAAAAAAAAGGCACAAAACAAAAGGACGAAAACTCAACAAAACTGGCCCAAGTCCAGCAAAACATCCTGGCCGTAAATAACTAGTGAGTATCCCGCATTCCCAATGGGTGATCAATCCACCGAAAACCCAGAAAAACAACACTAGACGAGTTTCACATGAAAACAACACAACAACCCGCCGGCTTAACTATGTTCGGGCGGCGCTCAGTCCCGGCGGCACTGTTGAGAAGGTCCTCCTAGTCATCAGTTTCTGGAACTTTCTTGACATGACTGACGTGTGCCTTCTTCGTGATTTTTCCTGTAACAGGGTCTTGCAGAAGCAGGGTATTACGCTCTAGTAATCGACACACCCACAACGGGCCCACAAAGGGAGGCTGCAATTTACTGGTCGTCATAGCGGCACGTGAGGCCAGCACATAGGTCCGACAAAACACCATGTCCCCCACTGCAAAGTTAGCAGGAACCCGACCCCTATTGACCCGCTCGTGCACCTGCCTCTTAGCTTGGACGAGATGACCAGCCACCTCATTAGACAACAATTCACATTCAGCGTCAGACAAAGAAAGAGACAGGGAAGCGATGCCCCACACGTTAAGCAATGGATGAATGAGATCCCGGCCGAGAAACACTCTGGCAGGGGAGGTCTTGGTAACTCCGTGAATTGAGGAATTGAACCCAAGGGTTATGAGGTCAAGATCTTCATCCCACAATGCATGGTTGGCACTGTAAAGTGCGGTGAGGGCAATCTTTAAATTGCGGTTAAACCGCTCAACGGTATTGCCACAAGGATAGTAAGGGCTGCTTGTATAGTGCCTAATTGCCCAACAGTGGCACATATCCCGAAACTACCTAGCTCCAAAATACGGAGCATTATCACTGGTCAAGTTAACAGGAGCCCCAACCACGCTCCACACCTTTTCCGACAGATGTCGTACGATCGATTTGGCCGTCATATTCCTCATAGGGAGTAGATACACAAATTTGGAAAATACATCCAAAACGATAAGAAGACACACATTTAATTTCTGAGAACGAACTAGTGGAACAAACACGTCAATATGAACTGTCTCCCAGGCAAAGGAAACTTCCTCTACAGTATATAATCCGACACGAGAGTTCTGCGATGGCTCTGCTCTGTTACAGTCGTTACACTTCGCTACGAAATTCTTCACATCTTTCCTCATTCCTACCCAGAAGAACCGAGATGCAATCTTCCAATATGTTCCTTCCCTACCTGAATGCACACCAAATGCTGAGTCATGATAATAGGTGAGAATTTCCGACCTATAAATTTCCGGGACAACCACTAGACACCGACGCCGACCTCTCCCACGAAACAAAGCAAACCATCTTTTAGACGGTACAGCGACTCTTCCCCCAAGGCAATCCAACGCTCCAATTCACAACATTCCTCATCCCGTTTTTGAGCAGCCCTAAGTCCCTCATAGAAATTTGGAGCACAAGCAAAGGCATTACACGAGGAAATAAGTTCCTCCTCAGTATCAGGCGCGAAATCCTCAGCCGCAAACATTCTCGACAAAGTATCGGCAACAACATTGTCCCTTCTGGGAATATGCTTAACCTGGATACGGAATCGAGTCAGACGATGCGCCCAAGTTTCCCGAACTCTTGGGAATGTGACAGTAACCAAGTTATAGCCCGGTTGTCCGAAAACAGATCAAACTCTACAGTGTCCAAATAATCAGAGAACCTGGACGTCCCAAAAACACAAGCCAACGCCTCCTTTTCATACACACTAAGTTTTCTTTCTGCGTTTGACATGAGGCGACTCGCAAAAGCTACAGGGACAACAGCCCCATCACGCATCTGACCCAACGCCTCCCCCAGCGCCTCTGATAAAGAGTCGACATGCAACACAAATCGGGCTTCAAAATTCGCAAAATGTAAAACAGGGCTTGATGCGAGAGATCTCTTCAAACTTTTGAATTCTTGCTCCTGATCAACACCCTAAACAAACGGTTGGTCCTTTCGCTTCAATAGATTCAATGGGGCTGCCAACTCCGCGATCCTAGGAATGAACCTGGAGTAATATCCCATCATACCCACAAATTTAGAGACCCCCTTCATAGAAATAGGGCAAGGAAAATTAACAATAGGTTCAACCTGCGCGGGATTCGTTCTCAGCTGCCCTCTAGAAATTACATAACCCAAAAAGGGAATGGAATCCGAACACCAAGTCACCTTGAGGGGATTCACTGTCAACTTAGCCTCCCTCAATCGCTGCAAAACCTCCCTCACATGCTCGACATGCTCCTCAACAGATTCACTGTAAATCATGATGTCATCAAGGTAGTTAAATACATATTTATATTTAAGTTCTGCTAACACATGATCCAAGACTCTAGATAGGGCTTGGGTTCCAAAGCATGCTCCCATTGGTACACGATTAAATTCATACTGGGCCCAGGGAGTGCAAAAGGAGGTAAACATACGACTGTACGGGTGAATTAAGCACTGGTGAAAACTATGGTTTAAGTCTAGCAACGAGAATACTTTCGCCTTCCCCAGATGTTGCAAGGTGGTCTCAGCCGTCGGCATGGGAAACGGGTGCATCCTAATCAATTTATTGACAGCAGTCATATTCGTAACGAGGCGATAACCCCTGCCACTCCCTTTCTTCACAAGAAAGGTCGGGCTCGCATACTCAGATTTAGATGGTGATATTACACCCTCCTTAAGCAACTTATCCACTATTTCTCTAAAAATTTGAAGCTTGGGGGGGGCGTAATTAATGTGTCGTTGCCGAATAGGGACATCACTGCTGACAGTGAACCTATACGGTAATATGTCACAACGTCCAATCTTAGGGGTAATTATATCAGCGAACTCGCCCATCATCGCTTCAGTTCGACTACGCGCATCTTTGCGTGTCAACAGGCCAAAACCATGCCCCAGGAATACAGTCCTGCGCCTTGCTCTCAGGCGAACTTTCACTTCAGGGGCAAACACAAAGGTCAATGTACCTTGCCCGGCATCTATCACGGCCCTTGACTCTGAAAGATAATCTAACCCAAAGTTAGCTCGGCATACAAATCATCAAACACCCAAAACAGCCGGGTCCACGAAAAACGGTCAATCTTAAAGTGGAGTAGCGCCCCACGTGTACACTTTACCACTTGCCCATTGGCCAAACACGCAACTACTTCAACGTCGTGTGCCTCTCCCTTAACAACAGAGGGATGTCTCTCTCTTAAATAATTCAGGAATGTCGACTTAACATACGGGTGAGACGAGCCAGTATCCACTAAACCCATACGCACTTCGCTCCCCCACTCAACCTTCACGTAACATTCTTTAACTGCTTCCCTACGAGGCCTCTTAATCCTTCGCGCCGGGATTACGCGGGCGGGCCACCCCCGTTTCCCGCAGGACAGTCTGCACGAAAATGGCCGGTATTTCCACATCGGAAACACAGCCAGTCTTGCCTCGTCAGTCGTGGCTGACGGCAAACCACGGCCAAATGGCAGAATCCAGCGCAATTGCTACACCTTTGCGGCCTCCTTCCTTCCTGGCCCACTTCACCCTGAGCCGCCGCCAATCCAGACGGAACCGACATGCGTACACCATCACCCAGACGCACTCGATCACCTCTGGGCGCATTAACCCCCCGACCTCGGCCTCGTTCCCTGCCTACATAGTCAGCACAATGTAAATTAGCCCCCCGCTCGAACTCGACATTAAGGTCGATCTCGCGCTGAAGCTCGACAGCAAGCAGACGAAGCTCACGCATAGTAGCTGGCTTAGGAAATAAGGCACGCAACACTTTCACATCTGGCCTAAGGTGGTCCAAAACCCGATTAATTAATTTGTATTCATCTTGAGTCATGTTCAAAGCACGAGCATAATTAAATACAGTCTGCACAAAGGCAGGAACCGATTCGTTCGCCCTTTGAAACCGATTCACCGACTCGCCCTTTACAGACTTCCAAACTCTAGGGGACCCAACTGATTCAAGCAATCACTGCTTGAAATCCTCATAATTACCCACCTGGGAAATTACTTCACTCAAAACGTCAGATGCAAGGCCCGATACTAGCGGCAATAAAGCCTGCAGAAAAAACGAGTCAACCAACTGAGTTGCGTGTAAACGATCAATTTCAACTAAAAATTCCAATACCGCACGAGGTTCAATTACCAATAACTTCGGAACAAGGGCCAAACTCCCCAAAAAGGTTGACTCTGCACCAGTCAATGGTCGCATGGCCTAAGGCACGCATTGACCGTACGCGGCGGCGCCGATACCCATTAAATTACCCACGTAGGCAATGACCTTTAATCTCAACTCTATAACTGTTTCTTCCGGCCGAAACTCTACATTTGCCTCAGTCAAATAAGCAGTCAATTCGAGGTATGACATGCGGGCGACAAACTCGACACCTCAATCAGCCATGACGTCGCATCACAATCAAACTGTAGCTCCGTACTAAACAAGTCAGCCAACTGAACCTCCCAAAATCTAATGCACCCCCGCCCGGGACTCGAACCCGGAGCAGAGTCGCGCAGAGTTGTAACGTTCGGGGAACCAACCCGACAAATATAAATACACAAATTTATAATACTCCCTGAGAGTCATGTCGGGACGAGGGTAGGGAGGAACATCTAACCCAAACAACAGAATAACTGGAGTCAGAATGTCACACGACAATGTATTAATAACAAATATACAATTTTACAAAGGGCACTTCAAAAGATACATACGAAAAGATGTTTGGTGAAGGAAGGGACCTACCCGGTGGCATGAAGACCAAAAGAGTTGCAGTTGCTTACTTAAGCTCAGGAGAGGGTGTGTCGCGGTCAAGGTGTCATCGCTCACTAGCCTGGCACACGTCAGGCCAGTTCATGCCCACTCTGGATTGCGGGGGAGGAGGGGACAGTGTGCGCGCAGGCGCGAAAGGGAGGGGAACCGAAGGGATAGGAGAAGGGAAGGGGAGGCGCTGACGTCACCAGTCACCAACACCATTTCTGCGACACCACCGATGCCGCAGGGTTGTGCGATCGTACTCCTACTCTTCCGCTATGCCACCGATTCTGCGGGATTGCGACACAGTAACATTATGTACTGTCTAATCTAATGTGTCCTACCTCCGGTCCTCGCTTATGTATGTCTTTAAATTGTGCCCAGGCGCATGTAATTTAGTCCTCACATTCTAATTTACTGGCAAAAGGTAGATGCAAGTGTTCTCCAGTTTAAAATTTCAAATAATGCTTCCTGATTGTCTGCTGGAAATGGTCCTCATTTTGTGTATCTGATACTGGTAATTTATTCACATCAGGTACTCACTAAGTATGTTAAATTTCAAGAGTGTGTAACTTTAAGATGTGTGTAAAGGGGTTCTCACATGAACTGCGCTGGTTGGGAGAAGTGTGTATGCAAGTCGACTGGGATACTGTTTGATAGAAAACTGCGGAACTAAAATCCAACATTAAACAGCATAATTAGGACCGGCTAGAAATACAATGTGCTATATATTTATGAACTCAGAATAGTTAGTAGAATACGGATATGATGACCTTTCCTATTGAGGACCGGCACCCGGTCCTCACTATAAAACGGTCCGCACAGCGTCACTCTGAAAACTTGCAAATATCCTCGAAAGGTAGCTTATGTTCTCCCCCCCCCCCCTTGCAAACACAACACACGCATATACGTGCATACACATGCACACATACTTTCTCTCTCTGTCTCTCACACATGTAATATGTTCATAGTTGAGGGAAAGTTGTAGTTTTGTTTATAAAGAGTTATTTTCCCAGTCATTATTGTTCAATGTTCATTAATGAAACTTTTGTAAAAGTAGTACTTTACAAGCATAAACATTAACTTTTATGTTCATAAGAATTCTGGTGAGGTCTGAAACAGTAGAATAAATTCTGTAAATGTTCTGACATATTAAAGAATATATGTCAAAAATGTCTTAGCATTATTTTACCATAAACCGGTATGCTGCTGTCCTGGTGTATATCACGTAGTAATTGAAGGAAATTGTGTTTATAAACGTTTGTGAGAATCAACTTCCCCATCTCATAATCAAAGGAAGGTGTTCATGCTATTGAATATGGTACACGTCCCAGAGTGTGTGACATGGTTTACAAAATGTTCTAATGTGTATCATGCTCATCAGTCCAGCCAACCCTAATCGGCCTTGATAAGTTGCTGAACGTGCCGAATGGAGCAGGGATGCAGCAGGTTTTAATAAAATATTCTCCTTACACTGTTGTAGCTTACACAGTCTACCCTTGCTATTATTAGTGTCCTAAGGTGTTCCTCATGATGATTAGAATACATTCCACCACATTAGTGGTCTATTGTTTCTTGCATGCTGATTAAAGTACCCCATTTCTTTTCTTTGGATTATTTCTTAATTTGTACAATGTGTTCTCGTACAGACATTTCACCTCAATGCGATACAATACATTAGAATATTGTTCACTATTTTTGCTTATTTATACTTTGTTTCACTGTACATGCACATGCCTTGCGATACAATATGACCAAACTGTGACTGGCTAGCACACTACTGCAGCAAAATGAGTGTTGCCTGCGTCCTGTATGTGTGTCGTTGGTTTTAGTTTGGCTCCTGAACTTTGGAGAGAAATTACAGGAGAGAGAAGCATTTTTGGCCAAATTTTTAATAACATAGTTTTATTTATTATTTTCTAATGAAAGCAGCATCTAAGTTTATTTAATTAACTTGTATTGTTGCCAAAGTAATGTTACTATAAATCTGAATTCTATAATTATATTTTTAATATCAAGCTATAATATTCACATTTTTCTGTCAATTGTATCTGTTTTGATAGGTAATAATTTTGTGCTAAGCTCTTATGATCCTAAATACTTTGCTTTCTTGCAGAGATACCTGGGATGGAAGGTAGGAAATTCATGCCATATTGCTTCCTTTGGGGCATAGCATTTCTTATCTGTATCTTTTACTGATTTTGGTGGTTTGTGGTTATTAGTATTAAGACTATTGTATGTTGTTTGCAGTGAGCTTGGAGTATGAGTGGGAATGAGGCTGAGTCTACACTTCACACAGCATTAAATAAAAAGAGTTCACCAGTAGTGGGGGGGGGGGGGGTGGTTTTTTTAGTTTTGTACTGGAAAAACACTTAATAAGATGTAAGCGTTGATCTGTAGTAGGCCCTATGTATTTTTGGTATGTTTATTCCAAGTTTTTACTCTATTGCTGTTTTATGATTTTTATGTTTGGGTCACTCTGCTAGTGGCCTTCGACTGTTACGTGGATAATACAAAAATCTTGGATAAATGATTCTTGTATTTAAATTAATTAATGAATTTAATGTTTCCCTCTTTATTAGTCTGTGTGTCATGTTAGTTCAATGTTTGTTCTTTTTATATAATAGCTTTTATGTTATTATGTCTTGATGTAATTTTTTAGTATGTATGTAGTTCAGTAAAAAAACAAGGTAGTTTCGCCCTAACTTTGCTAGCAGGAACTTAACCGGATACAACAAGTTCTTGTTTAAAGCGTCCATAAATGGCAATAATATCCTTGCGTGAGGAATGCTTTTGAGCTAGTCCCGCTGCAATGGAGGAATTGCAGAAGTGCAGAATAGGGATTGAAGAGGAGGTTGTTAAACAAGACCATTCTTAGGCAGCATTCTTTCTTTACAGAAACCTTCCTCAGTTTTATCTCTTGGCTGTCATTCAATACATGTCCTACCATGTCTGCACATATTAGTTTCCTTCCCAATTAGTTTTCGGCTCATAGGGATGTTCATTATCAGTATGGCATAACTGCATTTTATAAGTGAGAACATGAGGTTTTCTGTAACAGTGCATTTAATTAGCGCGTAACTTACTACTATTGTATGAAATATGTGGGATGGATCTGGAGAGTAATTCTGTAACTCCCTCATCCTGAAAGCTTTTTTTTTATCATGAAATATGTTTATTGTTCCAAATTGGTGGCTATTTTAACTATTTTGGTTGCAACGAGATATTTTGGGAACCAATTTTCAAAGTTTTATCAAACTTGCTACACATATAGCTATGAGTAAAGCAACATAACTTTTATACATTTCATTCATGCAGTTTTCATATTTTCACAGTACCAACATATTTTGAACATAAGAAGTATCTTATGAAGAATTTTTACAGAATGTACTATTACAGTTAATCAGAATGCTACACTTTTTTTGCATGTATTTCGTTATTGCCATAGCCATATTTTTACAGTGGCAGCAATTTTAACATTTATTGAACAAACATGATACTGTGTATCATAATTATATCAAACTTTGTAGGCTTCACATATAACACTTGGTGACTTAACTATTGTGTATTTTGATCATGCAGTGTTTGTAATTTCACAATGGCTGCCATTAGATTAATTTTTTAACGGACTTAAAAAACGGGGGAGGTTTTCAATTTGGTTGTATTTTTTTTTTAAAATCTTTGTTACCGTAACTCAAAAATCCATCATTTATGAACCAATTTGGAAAATAATTTTTTTTGTTGTAAAGGGGATATTTTCAAGGGAGTCCCATTTTAATTAAATTGGCATTGGATCTTGGATTTGGAAGATACACCAGGGAACTCCTCAAAATCAAATAGGAAATGTACAGTGATTGAGATATTTGTAGGTTTATGACAATGCAAGACTACGTAGGTAGGCTACCTAATTTTGGCCAAGGATGTTCTGGACTGACTTGGACTTAGAAGGCACAGAAGAACTTTTTAATGACAAACAGCACGAATTTGGAAGGTAGGCACCGGAACTCTGTAATAAAACATTGTAACCTAGCCGTGTTTATATTTAAGGCTTGGTTTCAGTCATCATATTGAATTTTATTATTATTATAATTTTTTAAGTTCTAATAAGAAAAATGTGAAATATGTGATTATACCGCTAATTTTATTTACACTACGCAACAGTACAGACATTGAAATTTAGATGTTAACTTATAATTACGGCCAGTGCGGCAAATTGTTTTGTACTCATAATTTGCCAGATTGATTGCGACCTGACCATACATTACTAGCTCAATCATTATGTCTGTACTGTAGCGCAGAGTGAATAGAAGATGCGGTATAGTTGTCAATTTAATATTTTTCGTAGAATTCTAAAAAACTGAGAAATAAGAATATTCAATTTGGCGACTGAAACTTTGTCTTAATTGAATTTTCATGATATGCCCTCTGGCTATAAGTGATTTTTAACAGACTTCAAAAAAAGGAGGAGGTTATTAATTCGTTGTATTTTTTTTGCCTATGTTATCTTAGAACTCGTCATTTACAAACATATTTGGTTTTTTGTTGGAAAGGGTATGTTTTTAAGAGTGTGCATTTTAATTTCATTGGCAGTGGACCTTAGATTTCTAAGGTACACCAGGTAACTTCTCAAAATCGAATAGGAAATGTTAAAGTGAATAAGATATTGGTAGGTTTATGACAGTCCAAGACTAGGTAGGTAGGCTACGTACTATGGTCAAGGACATTCTGGACTGACTTCAAAAAGGACTATAAAATGCCTTAACAACAAACAGCATGAATGTAGATGGTAGGCACCGGAACTCTGTAAAAAATCAAGAAACAAACAACTTTTAACAATAAATACCTACTTTAAAAAAATGTTGCATTAAAAAGTAAAATATAATTATGTTATTTTTAGACTACTTAGAATAAAGTCAATTTATTAGGACAGTAATATATAGTTAATGTTTATCGGAGTCAGTACCAGCCAAGCTTTTAAGAAAGTTTTCGAAATTTTCTAAAGTTGACAATATGTATTTAAAGTTACGTTATTTGATAATGTAGCAATACCTAATTAAACCAATCTACAAATGAACACAACTGCCTAAAGCAACACCTTCATTTCAAATAAACCTATTTAAAAAAATAAAACAGGAACGTAAAACAACACCTAAAATATATTGACAAATTAACACAGATGTCATGTAAAACAAATCTAAATACTTTAAGGGGATTCTAAGCATCAAGATACCATAATCAAATAGAGTTAGTGAAAACTTGAAGCTTAAAAGTGCATCAAAAATTTAGGTATTGGACAAAACTGTCACCAATCTCTTTCCTCACGTGTCTGCCCGCATTTGGGTCGCTCACTCAAGGTGCTCCCATCCCAGCCCCGCTGTATATACACCCACCGCTATGCCCCATGCTGTTCAACGTCGGGTGGCTGCTGTCTTTTGTGTCAATTAAGAAAATTTATTTTCTAATCAGTTTTTTTTTGTAAATTTCTTTAATTGCTCAATATATCAATGGAACAATTTTTCAGTATTTAATCAAGCTATATATGTATATATATTAGTTAAATAAATTGTGTTGCTTTATCGTATTTTGTTAATTTCCTAACTTATATTTTCAGTATTATAGCCATTTCAACGTGTTTAGAACACTCAAGATGTATTAGGAACAATTTTTTAGAATTACATAAAATTTGGTATACATATACTACTTAGTGGGCTGACTTGTCGTATGAACTTTTTTAATGCCGAGTTCATATTTTTACAATGGCGGGTATTTGTACACCCAAGATATCTCAAGAACCATACATCAGAATTACATTAATCTCTTAAGACATCTGCCTGAAATATCTTGAGCATACTGCTATGTTTGTCGCACACCGGACTCGTACTCCAGATGTCGTACTTGCCAAGCGTACGAGAAACATATAAGACGAACCCTTGGAAAAAGTGTGACTCCTCAATTGGCCCTACAACAACAAACAAAGTCCTCTTCTTCTCATTACATTGTAGCCTAACTCACCTTTTGACATTTTTCTTGCAATAATTTAGGTGGTAAAATTCAGAAATTTTGTTTAGATATGGTTATTTGGTGGAAATAATCCTTTTGGTGGCTGTTTTAACCAAAAAGATGAAAAAAAATAAATAATTGATGCGTATTCTTGATTTATTATCGAAAGTACTTTTAAACAAAATTTTGCAAATCCTTCACGGTACTGCAGTACAGGAAATCAATCACTTTGGGCACTCAGGAACTCGCAAATTAAAGAACTGACAGACTATAATCTTGAAGAAAACTGAATAAAATTAATTTAGCTCTGACGAGGTCCACACGAAGATTACAAAGTTCCTAGATCATAATGACTAAAGAAGAATACTGGGTGGTGAAAACCATATCCAGATGCCAGAATGGCTACACGCACAGGTGGAAGAAAAATTTAGTAGAGTTCAAACAAGTCCGAAATAGGTCATTTTAAATGGTAAGGAATAATATATGTAAACTATTTTTGAAATACAAATGGCTCACAACTACACGTTTTCTGAACAATGTAGATAACAATTAGTAAATATTCATTTAAGTTATGTCCCTTTTCAAGTTTATAGGTATATAAGTTTGTAATTTTTTCAGCGTAGTTCTTCCAAGTATCGTGAAATATGTATGCGATTTTTTTTTGCGAAATGTGTAGGGATTATTGATAAATGTACACAGAACATTATATATTGTAATTGTAAAAAACATGTTGCTCTATTTATATGTTGCGCAAGTTACTTTTGTTTTTCATGTAATGCTCTCAAGTGTCGTGAAATGTGTATTCGGAAATTATTTTATGCTTGAAGTGTGGAGATAATTTGTATAAAATATATTGAAAAATGACTGATTTACAACAATTAACTAATTGTTTTGAAAAAGAGTAATGTAAAAGTAAAATATGATATACAGTTTTAAATTAAAAAAA
Organism: Medauroidea extradentata; assembly: GCA_003012365.1. Classification (NCBI taxonomy): domain Eukaryota; kingdom Metazoa; phylum Arthropoda; class Insecta; order Phasmatodea; family Phasmatidae; genus Medauroidea; species Medauroidea extradentata. Next base: position 34,994 of record PNEQ01026954.1, read on the forward strand.
TATTTCAATTTAGTGGAAAAAATGTGAGTGGACATGTTTTGAAAATTTAGCAAAATAATTTAATTCTTTTGAATTACCTATTGTATGTAGCTAACAATTTTCTTAAAAATTAATTAGGCTATTTTTATGTTTCAGTGAAAGTATAATTAATTTAAACCAGAAATAAAGAAAAATAACAGACATTTTTGAGAACAATATATTTGAGAAAACTGGAAGCATCACAATACACATTTAGTAGTTGACATGGTTTTAATGTTTTATATCTATGCCATGTTCATACTTTCTAATATGAGAACTATTGATTGGAACCAAATGAAATTTTAGACACTTTAATACTTTGAGTACCAGGCCTGAGTATAGCTTCTGTAATGTAAAATTAGTTGTTGGATTAAACCCAAGTTGGGCTCAGGGTAAAATTTATGTGGTTTCTAATGGTTCGTATGGTTTATATCTCAGGTTTGGTCGCTGCTTATTGTACTTTGATGTCTTTCTATTGTGCTCCAGCTTACTGGTGCCATCTTTCAGAAGCTGGTGACTCCATACATGTTTTATTTTTTTCAGTGCTGGCTAAAAGAATGTGTGCAGGGTATTTTATAATGCAGCACACAAGTTATTGTCACTTAGTGTTTCACACTGTGCCTTTTTACATGTGCCAAATTGTATAAAAATGAGTTCTAAATGACTGGTGTTGATATTTTATGTTAATTTAGAAATGAGTGACAGTGGTACAAGTGATACTACAAATGAAACCTTTATTGATTCTAGCCAGGGTGTGTACAGAGTCACAAAAGTCAGGAAAGTAACAAAAAAATAACTAAACTTAAAGATAGTCATGAAAGTAATGAAAAAGTGCTGAAATAAACAAGTGTTGAGCAGAAAGTCACAAATTCCAAACATTTGTGACACCTGTCGTGTATGTATTAAATGTCTCTATTTTATATGGAAATGGGGAACATGCACAATTTTTTAAAATTTTTTATTCATTTCGGCAGGTATTAAGATACATTAATCACATTTTCCTTTTAATTTCTATGTGCTGAATCAAGTGTAATCAGCAAAAAACTTAACATAATTTAAAAAGCTCGCGATACATTTGACTTCAGCATGGCACCGCTGTGACGTCATCTGGCGTAAATCCAGCCCGCTTGATGCCTACCCGATGCCTACTGCACATAGAACAATAATTTTTGCTTGTGTCTTCAATACTTGCACATAATATTTTGGATGTAGGTTCTATGCATGATATTTCCACAAACTTCAATTATTGTAAGTTAAACGTAATCTGAGTGACCTAAACACACACTAAGCACTATTTAAACTGTAGGCATTTACGAGATACAATTAATACCAAGTAGAAAAATTTCAACTCTTAGTTATTAAGAAAATGTCCTGTGTGAAGTTTGTGTGTTCAGAAAGTGAACCGAACAAATAGCAAGCATGAGATTGATTGCAACCTGACTAGCCTCTTGTGATCAAACATTCTATACATGTCATCTAGAATACCTTAACTCAAGTAGGTTACTTTTTATAAATGCCTTTAGTAGCTCAGAAGAAAGAATAATATCTAATACACAAGTATTAAGTTAAAGGTAATCATTGAAATATTACGGTCAGAGTAAATAACATGCACATAACATTTTATAAAATACAAAACATACTTGCGTTTCATGCATTACGTGAAGCCTCACATAGTTAGATGTCCACCGGTAGATAACAGCAGCATGGAAGAGCCCAATGAGTTCCAAAAGTCATTGTAGGTAGCAGAACACAACAAAATGTATCAATTTTGCTTCTAAATATATGAAAGCCTAGCAGATAATGTTTGCGATTCAGTTCCCATCAATATGTATTACAAATGTGTACAATTAGAAGATATTCCAAGTTTGAGTTAAGGTGTGTATTTAGTAAAAATAGATTTTAAGAAAGGTAAACATTTTACATTACAATCAATCACATAGCAACGAACCGTTGCACTCCTATCCAGACATTTTTTAGTTTATTAGTTTATGTATCCTGAGTAAGTCAGGGACAAAAATAAAAATAATTTACTAAGCAAGAGACAAACAATCAAGCAGAATCGTTGGGAAAAGAAGCTGTTCAGCTTTTGAAAGTATCTTGTAAGAGGCTATGCGAAAATGGCTTTCAGAGTAAATTTTTCGTGGTTAGGCTAGTGATTATTTAAACTATTATTAACATGTTAAGTTAAGTACAGTATCGAAGAATGACTAATATTTTAGTGTGAATCTCATGCCATGATTGCATTTCATGTGACATTCTATCAGGTGAGATTTGAAGAAACTGGTAGGCTATAAATATTGTCCTGAAATGGTGCAAACTATTAACTACATGTAAGTCTAGTAGATTTGTATTAAACACATATTTTGTAGCACAATTCACCACCACGATAAATACTACCATATTACACGCTTAAAGACTTCAACATGAATGTGTTGTGGCTGCAAGTCATTTTGTAACTCCTAAATTAAAATTCTGACACCATAAACAACGTAACTGGCCTTACCTTGACCAGAAAAGTGTGACTTCCCGCGAAGCGATTTGCGCCAAGTGACATCAAGCCAATCACAGAGCATTCTCATCCCGTTCGAAAAATTTCTGAATTTCTTACATTTACGGCAACATTTTATTGCTTGTTAGATATTGTTTTGAAGTCTCTACACTAAGCACAAATGTTATTTAGCAATAAATCTAGATGCTGGTAATGTTTGTAGTTAAATACCAGACACATGCATGTTCCCCATTATGCAGTAAACTTAGTTTGTTTTTAGTTTTTTTTTTTGTAGCCATCAAATTTTTGTGTGCTCGTTATGTGCTATAGTTGTTTTGGTTAGTCTATTGTGCCCTGTTGTCCACTCAGTTTTGTAAAGGATCTTATAAAATGTTACAATCTAGAGTCTGGAATTTTCACGGTCATGTTACTATAACATGAGTGATACTTAAACAAATTTATGTTATGAATATCTCTGGTTTGTTTTATTTACTTAGTTATTTGATTGAGCAGGTCTTCACTTCCCTTGTTCATAATGGTGGGTGGAATTTTCAGTAAATATAGATAACTATGTACAATTGTGATGTATATTTGTATGACTTTGTAGAAAAACAGAACCGTTAGTAGGTATTTTATCAATAGAAACTTGTTCATTACTTTTATTTAATTAATATGCATATATAATTTCTTATACAGGATGAGTCGGGAGGAAAGGTACTTGCTTTGAGGGGTGATAGTACTGGTGATTCTGAACAAAATGTTTCTAATAAACATATGCCCTTTTCTTAACCGTTTCAGAGAAACCTAACGAAAACAATAAGGAATGAGATAAGTGCAGGCGACGGTAAATCATGCCACTGTTATCTTATGTTCTGTGTAATTTTGTACATTTCCACACGGTGGTGCTCGCAGCTCTAAGCATGGTGCAGTTGTTTACCTCAGTCTCAGTCCTACAGTGCTTGCCGTAGTATTGGGAACCATAGTGTTGTTACGTGTACAGTGAATACAGTTCAGTGTAGTCAAAAATGCCACAGGTATTCACACATGCAGAGTATGCTGACATGATGTTTGTCTACGGTTTCACAGATGGGAATTCCAGAGCTGCTGTTCATGACTACGAACGATGATTTCCTAGTCGCAGAGTTACAGATAGCAGGGTGTTTAGCAGGGTGTTTGCAGGATTGCGTGACCATGGTACACTTCCCAGCGTAAATGTTGTATCCGAACGTCCTGTACAACAAGCTCTTAATGAAGTTGAGAACATTCTTCAGGTACTAAAACCCTCCCAACAACTAGCTCAAGACGAATTGCTGCAGACAAATTGCTGCTCAACTTCATATTCCATTAATAAAAGTGATACGCATAGTACACGAGCAGGGTCTGTATCCATATCATCGGCAGAGTGTACAACATCTGCATGAAGGACATGATGTCCACCGGCAAGAATTCTGTCAGTGGATCATTGCCAATGATTGATTAATTCCACGTATTCTGTTCACTGATGAGTCATCATTTACCAGCAACGGAATCAACAACACACGCAACTCTCATGTATGGGCAGAAAAAATTCTACACCCTACTGTAGAAAGGAATTTTCAACGACGTTTCTCAGTTAACATGTGGTGCGATATTATTGATGACCAACTCATCGGTCCAGTTGTTTAGATAATCGTCTTAATGGAGTACGGTATCTTGATTTTCTTCAAAACGTGTTACCAGAATACTTGGAGGATACTCCTTTGGCAACAAGAGCTCGTATGCATTTTCAGCAAGACGGAGCTCCTGCACATTCTGTACGGTCAGTGACACAGTACCTGAACTAAACGTATCCTGGGAGTTGGATCGGTTGCCATGGAGTCATTGCTTGGCCACCGAGGTCACCTGGTCCTACTCCATTGGGTTATTGTGTGTGGGGTTGGCTTAAAAGTGAAGTCTACATGTGCAGGGTGGATACAAGAGGGGAACTTCTCCCTCATATTTACCATGCTTGTGCTCAAGTAAAGCAATGTACTAATGATCTCAGATCAGCAACACAGCAGCTCTCTATCAGAGCAGCAAAATGCATTGAAGTTAGTGGTGGAGTGTTTGAACATGTTTTGTGAGGAAATGTACACAATTAAACAAAACATACGATAACAGATGTGAATTGCTCTACATGTGGCATGAGCATTTATTGTGCTTGAAATGGATAGACTCTAGAAATGTTTTGAGACTGTCTACTTTACATACATCTACATTTTCTGAAGTTGATGTAAATCAAAGAACGGGAATATGTGGGAATTGAAACCAGTTGTTAACTGGAACTAGAACATCCACAAAACTAGTGTTGATCATAGTGATCATATGATCACTTATTACCCATTCAACAGAAAACAACTGAAGTGGTGAAATAAGTTTTTTTTCAACATGCTTCTAATGCCAGTGACAGATGCATTTGTCCTCTACCAAGAGACGAGATGTGGACAGGAGAAGAGAATTTGCTATCTCATTAAATTTTTGCTAAAAATCAGCAAAGCTTTTGCAGCTAATGGTAACAAAACAGCCCAAAATGAAATTTGCCAACAAATTTCAACAAACAGATTAAATGGAAGATATTTTCCTGAAAAAATTCCTGCCATAGACAAGAAGGCAAATTCAACACGAGTTTGTAAAGTATGTTCCGAAAAAACCAAAGCATCTACTAGCAAGACTGGTAGAAAGAAAACAACTTGGTTGTGCCCTACTTGTCATAAGTCTCTATGTTTGCCGGATTACTTCTGTGACGTCCACACGAAAACAAAATGTGCATAATGGGTTTTTGATGGTATCCATACTTAAAAATTAATTTTTTAATCCTTTAAAATGTAGTTTATAGATTTTAATTTACATGTGAACAAAATACCTGATATCTTGTACTGATAAAGTGAAACATTATGAACATTCAGATAACCTATTTTGAAACACAAATACCTATGGTGCTTGTAAGAATGGGAAAAATTAAAATAATTGTTTGTATTATTTATCACATTTATCTGTGTGTGCCAAAATGTTTCCGTTACTTTCACTCAAATGCATATGTATTTTTTATAAAATTGTGTTTGTGTGTTTATTACTTTACATATAAATAAAATGTGAAATAATTTGTAACTATAAACCAATATAACTGAACTTGTAACCTAATATAATATTCTATAATCTCTGGATGTGCTCTACTGTACATTTCTTTCAATAAAATTAAAATTTATCTTTTTTTTTTTTTTTCAAATGGAGGTTGGGTATTTTTTTTAAATTTTATTTAAAAAAGTATGTAATATCTTCTACTGTAGATAAATTAATGAAAGAGTAGAAGTGATTCAGTACTCAAGTATTTCTGTGTTTGCAAGAATGTTTCCAATGCTTTCCCTTAAAAGTAGTCCTGTGTGGTTCTAAATTTTTTAAGTTGGTTTAGTTCCGGTTCGATTTTAGTTCAGAAACCTTGATTTTCAGTTCCGATTCTGGTTCCTGTTAATAGGTTAGCAGGAATGGTAGGCGAATTTTTATATTTTTAACTGTATGTTAATAAATGGGTGAGGTTAGTCACACTTTACTTCAAAATAAAGCATATAATTTCATTTTAAAAGGTATAGATAAGTATTAGTTAAAGCAGGTTGTTTGATTTCACGTATAATAGGTTCATACTTGATACAAGTCAAAAACACATTACAATATGGAAAACATCAAAACACGTATAACATGAAACTTTAAAAATATCAAAACTTCTGTTAAATATTTGTTATAAGATATAATTAGATATATCTTATAACAAAGGAAAAAAATTTTCAGTCTCAGTACATGTGTATTTTCGTGTAAAAATACGAGGTGCTCAACATTTGATGTAAGTAGTGAACATCGAAGTCTGCTGACAACATTGCCAGCACTTGAAAACAGCCTTTTACTACAGACTTCGGTTGCCGGAATGCCTAAATAACACATAGCCAAACACCAAAAATTAATAAAGTTAATTTTGTTCATCTTCCACCAGTCCAGAAAGTTCTCCTTTCTTGAAACTGGAGGCTCTGACACTAATCTGTTTATCTCATTATCAAGTGCGACTGCTGGATTTCTGGTGTCATTTTAAGTATGCTTCACCATATCATCAAATGAGCCCGAAAGAATGTCTTCAGTGTGACCTAGAAAATTACAATCACTTAAATGTACTAAACTGTGCCAAAAGTGAACTTACATCAGGCCTACAAATTTACAGTGAAATCTCATTCATTAGGTCCATGCATAAAGTATTTCAGTTTTTTATTATAAATTACACGTATAGAAACTGCCATGGAATGTGTTTTATTTAATACCTATTCAAAGTGTTTTCAATATTAAATGTAAAATTTCAAGTTCCCTTAGTGTACCTACAGTATTTTTTAATAAGATTTTACTGTATCAGACATTTTTGGGTATTGGCCTAAAACAAATTTTTAAAGGCAGTCAGAACATTTCAACATTGTCAGGTCTACCTGCTTGGCTTACAGTCTGGATCAGGCAGCTCTGTAGTAGTTGGCAGTTAACTTTCAAGAAGTTTTCATCCCTTATATGTTTCTTCAGTATCATTTTTCCTTCCTCAGTTTTACAAGGTGGTGATAATAGGCACTTGAGGGGACAATCTAAAATTATAGACAATAAGCAAGTCTCATTTTGATTTATAAGTGTAAATCTGTAAGCTGATTTTCTCAAACACACTAAAAATTTTTCTGCACAAACACAGGATCTTGTAATAATGTTGCAAAGATAATCATTTAACTGATGAATAATGGGAATCACAATACTAAGAGTTGGGAATTTCTCGGAACACATCTGCTTAGTTGCTATGACTAAAGATACTGCCAGATTCCATTCTGCCAGCTTCCATTCATCTTCTAAGCTGCTAATTCTGCTGAAACAGCTGAAGTAAGTGGCTGCATTTGTTTCATCATAGAACATTCTGAGTTACATCTTGTCGGAACCATTCGTACAAGCTCAAGACCAGTTCTTGGTTTCCTTGTCGCATGCCAGGAAGTTGTACGCCAGATGTTGCAGTTGCCAAGTACATGAGAAACAGACAAGATCAACCCTTGGAAAATGGGGCAACGCCTCATTTGGCTCTACAACAGCAAACAAAGTCCGCTTCTTCTCATTACATTGCAGCCTTGCTCACCTTTTGACATTTTTCTTGCCGCAATTTTGGTTGTAAAACTGAAATTTTCTTTTTGGATACAGTTGATTTAGAGGTATGAAAATGTTTGACAACTATTTCAACCAAAACTAGTGAGAAATACAAGAACAAAATTGAATAGCATTCTTGATTTATTCTCAAATATTTTCAAACAATGTTTTACAAATCCTTCAAGGCATTACAACACTTGAAATCACTTGCTTTAGGTGCTCAGGAACTTGTAGATTAAAAAACAGACCGAAAAACTTCTTGAAGAAAAGCTAAAGAAAATTAATTTAGCACTGCTGATGTCCACACTAAGATTATAAGTTCCCACATCTCAATAAGCAGAAGAAAAATACTGGGTGGTGAAAACCAGACCCAGATGCCCTAATGGCCACACGCACAGGCGGAAGAAATAATTTTGTAGAGTTCTGAAATGTCCTAAATAGGTTGCAAAGAAAAAATGACAGTAGGCTCTACTTCTGCGTGTAAAATTTGCCACTCCCATTAGTACATCAATACATTTATTGTTTACTGCCCTACTTCTTCATTTTTTCCTTTCAGAAGACTACACGGACCAGGGTGACACCCTAGCTGCGTCCGGACATCCCGAGTACTGAGGAACAACTCTTACAAATCCAAAAGCGTCACTGCTAGCGTCCCTCTAGCCTGACCTTCAAATTTTGTCCTATTCCGTACTCAGTACGCACACCACCCTCTAGATACTAAATAGAACCCACGCCTCTTCATGACTGGGCGTCCAGCAAACCTAATTGCACAGTATACTTGAAAACAAGGAAAACTTGGGCTTTTGGCTACCTGGCCAACTGGACATAACTGGATCAAGCTAAGTCCTCGTGCACACCTGCCTAAAAACAATGTCTGCTTTTTCCTTGAGTTCCCAAAACAACACGACACATACCCACATGCATAAAAACATAAAATAGTTAATTAAATTAGTTTCTTGAGTTGAATAATTACTACAGATATCGTTAAAATTAACACCTTTGTGTATATATGAAAATTAAAAATATAATAGAAAATAGAAAAAAAAATACATTTACTGGTTAGGCCTTTAGTTGAAATGGCTATGTTTGTGACACAAATACAATTCCTTACAACATCAATAGAATACACATCAGTATATAAATGAGTCTGAACTTATATCAAGTTTTACTAGAAAGTTCCAGTGGGCCCCTATTTGCGCAGTGGCTAGAACACTCATCTCCTTCCAAGGGGATTTGGGTTCGATTCGCAGCAGGGTAGGTATTCGTATTTTCGCAAACGGGAATCGTGCCGGACGATGCCGCTGGTTGGCTGCTTTTCTCAGGGATCTTCAGTTTCTCCTGCCCCTTCATTCCAGCACTGCTCCATACTCACATTTTCACCCTTCGCAAGTGCTGAAGTCATATATGTTAAATGCTGACAAAAATCTCTTCACTTCTATTCTGCCAATAAGTTCCCTTCCTTATTTTAAGGAGATACCCACCATATGCTTTCTTTACTGAGCAATAAATGTTTCTGTATTTTTTTTTTTTCATTATATTCTAAGCTCTGTAACTGTTTTTTACCATTCAAAGTAATCAAACTATTTTTTTCTTAAAACAGAAATTGATGAGCTTTATAATTCAGATGTTAAAATTTTTAAGGCTGGACTCACATGAGGTTTTTGCTTTAAAAATCCAACTTTTGTAAAAATATTTACTGTACTGGAATTTTATAAGTGAGACTGAGTGTATCGCGATAATTTTGCTGGCACACCAAGTTACCATAGGAATAAACCACAGGGCAAAAATGATAAGTTGTCTCTTATAGACTTTAATAAAATTTTTTTAATATTTGTACATACACCGAAAGAAAAAACATTTAAATTGTTTCCAATAGTCAGTCATTAAATTTTTATAGTAAAAGTTAGGGAAAACTGAAGTTTTGTTATTTAATTTCATACATCCACTAAGCTGTGAAGAGTATAACAAATTTGTTATTTCAATGTGTGAGCTTTCCAATGATACCAGTAAAAGGTCAGTATCTGTTTTAACAAAGAAATGGCCTATTTAAAAACATTCCGAAGTGATGATTTTATACTATACTAGCAACAGAAAATTAGCTATATTTTGTGCCGTATCAAAGTATGGCTCCATTTGAACTAAAATAATTTTCATAAAAATTGTGTTAATATTTTGTAATTAGTAATATTTTTGCATTTTAATTTTGTTTGTCTAAATTTAATATTATGAAATTTTCCGTAGCTTTTAAAACTTCAATATTTCAAACTATAATATAAACCTATTTGTTTATATTTATTTCCTTTGTGGACTACTTGTCCTTCATTACATAATGTTAGTTAGTTGCAGAGCCAAGTTTTAGCAGTTTTTTTTCTTTAGCGGGTTGTAAGCTACTGCATTTGAAATATCTCTGTCTGTTGTCCTCTTGCACTGCGAAATTCATAACATTTGTTGTTCTAGTTTGCAGCACGTGATTTCACCAAAGTTTAGCGAGTTTGATTATCTGATTGTTTCAACTGTGCTGCAACATGCACTTTGCTAGCATTTGTACTTTTGCAGACCATTTTCGATGCTCATTTCGTTCGAAGTTTCTACTGCATGTTTTATTCTTTTTGCTGGCACTTTGCTATCTACCACTGCATAGTTATGAAGTGTGACCGAAGTGTTCCTGCTTTTTTTGCAGATCTTGGCACTTAACTTGCCATATTTTTTCATTATTTCGTAATGTAGCAACATTAATAATGATATAGTAACTTTGTAGTGGTACAATTTAATTCACTTTATTGTGGTTGTTTCTTCTATAATTTCTTTTCTGGAGTGATTTCCTTTTCCCTCGTCTGGGGAACAATGTTTTTAAGATAGATTTTATGTCCAGTGAAAATTTAATCTTGAATTAATTTTGTTTAATGTCTGTGTAGTTAATGTCCACATTCTGGAAATTCCACATGATTACCTCTCATGCAGACGTGAATCGTGCTGATGTATTCTCGACCCGAGTCTACTTAAATTTTCGAGTCAAATTGTAGTCTCAACTTCTGGCATTCTATCGTTCTGGCCTAGTTCCTCCCCACTTCACTACTGGCACTGGGAACTATGATATCATCCCAGTGTACAGATTTCTATTCTTACGGGCCTTTTTTGCAAGATATGCTGCACAAAAATTTGTTTTATCCATTAATTAACAACTGTCACACTTAACCTTTTTTTAGTGTAATGTTTTGTAAAACTTATTTAATTTAGTTCTAGAAATATAAATTTTTTTAAGGCTTAATGTATCCATGCAATTTAACTATACTTTTGTTTTTATTAATGTGTTACATAGTTGATTTAGACATACTGGTGTTGAGAATGGGTGTTTATTATTTTAATAATATGTTATATGAGTGAAAATTTTGCTTCATCTTTTATTATTTGGATTTATTTTTGTGTGCTGAAATGACCATTTTCCCTTTGTCAGGAAAATGGCATTTAATGAGACATAATTTTATGTATGTGGGCGCTTTAGTTCCGCGCCTGCCGCAAGGAGGGCACCAGCACGCGTGAGCGTTGTTTTCGGTGGCGGCCACCAGGTGTGGTCAGGGAGGGAGCGCGCGCGGCTGTGGAAGGGAGTTGCTGGCGAGTCGCGGGAGAGACAGGCGGACATGTTGTTGGCGAGTGACGTTAGCCCGAAAGGAGTCAAAAAGTTACATTGCGCGGCGCGGGTCAGAAGAAGGGGTTTTGTAGGGGAGCGCAGTAACTATGGACGTGTTTCGTCTAAACAAGTTAAATAGCTTGAATACGGACAATGATCCTTGTTGCTGGATAAAAATATTACGCAGGGGTTTGCGCGTGTTTGCGCAGTAACT
>PNEQ01026955.1:0-35974 GCA_003012365.1 Medauroidea extradentata
AAGCAAATTTGGCGAATCAAGTGAACCGATCAAAACAATTGTCACATTTAAAAAATGTATAGCTGTTTTGAAACATTGGTGACATACAAATGCGAGGAAATAAGTTTACGTAATCTGAAAACTTGTTACAATTTCTGAAATAATGTGAACTGATATTGATATTTCATGCATTTAAATTTAAGCTGTAAGCAGCGCCAATAAATTGTAGTGGTATGAAATACTGAAATATTTAGTTAAATTTATATTCAAAACATAGTATGTCATATTATTTCCTGATTTCACACATTGTACTCACGGTTTATTCGTTAATGAAAGTATGATAGTGATACCCATATAATATACGAAAATTGTTGCTGGCCAAATGTTATGAAGAGGGAGGAGGGGTGAGTGACAATATATCGGCTGCGTAGTTGGTCAGAGACTGAGTTTGTTCGAGGCGACTCGACGTGGGGCACGAGGCACGATGACCTCTCAAGAAGGTCAGCCTCTGAACAAGCACGAGTAAAGAGAAGAGAGGAAGGAGAAGATACTTACATTGACCCTGTCGGCCATCCCCTTGAGCCGCTGTATGAACTCGGTTGTGGAGCGCGCCTTCTCCGACAACTGCTGCAGGTTCTGCGACAACTCCGTCTGCAACACACACCCACACACCACACGTCACACACAATCCTGTCACAGCAACAAGCATTGACACATGAAGTTAAGTGCGTGGTCTACCACAATTTTCATCACCATTATTTAATTTTTTATTTGCACCAGACATTTTTTTTCTTATTTTAGACACAAAATACGACTAAATTTGACTTATGAATTTTTTTTATCTGTCATAGTTTTCGCGTAATGGCTTGTTAAAGTCATATTTTGCATGTTTCCGTTTTAACGACCACACTAAAACCAACTGACATACTCATAAAATTAAAGAAAAAAAAAATATTTGTATTTTTAAAAAATTATTGAATTTTTTAAATTTTAATTTTGAGTTTCAGCATTTTTTTTAAATTCAAATAATTTTTTTTATTTATTTTTATGAGCATGACACTATAGCCTGTAATGTCTTTATCCACTGTGATTTTTTTGAGTTTGGTATGTCAGTTGGTTTTAGTGTGGTCTTTAAAACGGAAACATGCAAAATATGTCTTTAACAAGCCATTACGCGAAAACTATGAAAGATAAAAAAATTTCATAAGAGTCAAATTTAGTCGTATTTTGTGTCTAAAATAAGAAAAAAAAATGTCTGGTGCAAATAAAAAATTAAATTATGGTGATGAAAATTGCGGTAGACTGCGCCCTTAAGGTACGTGGCCCTTACATCTCAGCGACAGCGAGTTTGTCAGAGACGGTGGCACACAATTGCCAATTGGCAGTGCTTTACGAGCACACCTGCAGTTCTGCTTCGTGGTTACTGGGCAGCGTGTCTTTATGAAGAGACTACTCTCATGCCACTGAGCCAATCACTGTTAGTTACTGCAACACTACACGTAACATGATCTGCGGGTAGAACACCACGACTCGTGACAGTTAAAACATCCAATCACTGACCTTGAAGCAAACTTGCAGGCGTGCACGTAAGGCACTGAAACAAAGTGGCGTAAATATTTTACCGCGACAAAATCGTGGCACTGACAGAAGTCACACAACAAAACCTGGAAGATGAAGCGGGGCATGGTATTAGTCGAGGAACCTTCACGGAATTCGCGCGGAGTGATTTTGGAAAACCACGGAAGCTAAAATCAGAATGGCAGGAGCCGGGAATCGAACCCTCCCCCCATCCCCCCCCCATTTCCCACGAATGAGAGTTCAACAGATTATCGTTGCGCCACCTCGCTCGGTTATGCCACACAAGAGTAAGCCATTTTACAAAAATTCAGACAATTGCGACAGTTCGGAGGGCACTTCATATCTTACTTGTACATGGTTCTGAAATGAACCTTAGTTGCTAATTTCTAAATTAGGATACGTACAGTAATTGTTTTTCTTCTAATGTGACTGACATAACATAATGCTAACAGCACATGCCCAAAGAAATGCCAAATTTTTCTGCAGTTACAGGAAATACTATAGCACGCCAAGATTACCCGAATTGTAGATTAAATAGCAGAACACTTTATTGTGATAACTTCAAGATACAATAGTAAATACATAAAATTAATTAATTTAAAGCATTATGCTATTACTTTATTTCAGTTTTACAACTTTCACAGGATAATTCTTCGTCGATAAGTTGATTAAGGAAAGAGACTGTCCATGTTCACTGCCCCTCTTTCTGGATCAAACCATAGATCAAGGACATCCAAATCATAATAATCTCCTTAAATCGTCGTGCTTACAAAATATCGATCTTAAGGTCCTCGTGTGATAACATTCACATAATTTTAAATTATTGGAGGATGAGAGTGATTATTTATTAAAATAAGTAGCAGTCCTCAGTGTTCGACCGTCATGGACATTATTACACTCTAAAACAGCTGGTATAAAATGATTGAGCAGGAATCTTTGCAGTAAGATTATGTGTTTTAAGAAGATAAACTTTGTGTTGAAGTTAATATCTTTAAAACGATGTAAAGAAAATTTTTCAAAAAATTTTCATTAAAAAAATTTAATAAAACCAAAGATTTTTTTAAGGTGTTTAAAACATCTTTAATACAAGTTAAACTGCCTCATGTTATTTTTTCCTCTGCCGATACCGAAAATATTTCTATTACGTACGCACTACGGCTGTGTTCGATTTCAGTGTAGTGAGCCATTTATGAATTGCCCTTTTGTCCTAAGCCCTTGTTCTCTCCGTGAAGTACTGTACATTTCGCGATTTCGGATCTAGGTCTCGAGAAGGACAAGTGGTTCATGTCCTTAGTTGAAGGGGACATTCTAGGGTGCATATGTGTCCTTGCCATTAATTACAACAACGGCCTATGTGGCGTCACTTCCACGATTCCTTCCTTCCTGTTGAGGGCCCTTAGGTGGCCGAATCGAACATAGTCTAAGTTACGTTAACGAACCGCGTCTGCGGTTTCAGCTTCGCTTATTGAAAATGTCGAGAGAAACCCTAACTTTACGCCCGTGTTAATTACAGTATAAGGGATAATTAGTTCCTGGTTGATTAGCTATCCGAGCCATCTTCATCCACTCCCCCATATCCGGTAGTTATAAATTTCACCCTAATTGCAAGAGAATCAGGTTTATGCATTTATCGTCTCTATGTTACGGTGAGGGCAAAATACAGTCAAAAAATGAACAAGTTGTAGTATCAAAGAAAGGGAGAAATAAGTGACGAGGAAAAGGGAAAAATCTTCGAAGTGTAATTAAAGTAATGATCAAGTGGAAATATTACAAACAGAAGACGTTCTACATCTTCATACAATGTGAATGAAGTACAAAAACACTTAAATTACTGAAAGTATTATAGACCAACAAACTTCTTAGGGATGGTGTGTTGTTCTTGTGCGAACTTTTGTCTTCGATATGAGTAGGCTAGAAGTAAATTTTGTGTCATCCTTAAAAATCAGCTGATAACTATCAATAGTAAAACAAATTCAACTACAAAAAAATGGGCAGAAAACAGCAAGCTTTACGCCTCGTCGACAGAAATGACATTACTATAAAAGAAATGCATTGCTAATATTTGCTTGGATATGGAAAAATAAACACTTTATTGACCATACAACGTATTTGGTTGCCAGATCACAATACCAAATGCGACGCACGATTTGTTTACCTGACCAAATATGTAATTTATTTGGCAACGTACTAACGTCCAGCAATAAAATATCTGGTTGCCGCTAATGCACTAACATGTTTGGCAGTACAGACATGTACATTTTGTGCGACAGTCAAACCTTTATGTTTGCATATTTAGCAATCGCATCTCGATAGTTATTTTGCTACTTCTACAATAATTAGCACTGCATCTACATTTGTTAGTGTATTTAATTATGATTCTTTCAGGTACAAACAATAGCGATACAACGATTTCTATAGAACACGAAAAATTACGCCGTAAAGTTTGTAAATGTATTCATAATACATACGCGTGTAAGTCACAGACTTCAAGATTTGTCGATCTTGGCTGTGGATGATACTGACCTATACTAGATGCGAGGAGTATCGGGTTCGTTTCTCGGTACTACTGCGTGTATTTATTTCATGCTTTTACACAAATAAATATCTACTTGTACTGGCCTGAACAGCTGTAGTTCAGAAGGCGTGGTAGATAAATAAGCGCTGAGTTCTATAATCGAGATCTACACATTTTGAAAGTCAATATAGAAAAACAACTACGCAACAATCCTTGATAGTTATATTTGCCAACTTTATGATCAAACATTTACCCGGAATGATACATTTGTTGAGCATTATCTCTTGCGCCGCAATTAAATGTACGAGATTCCGGCGTCAGAGATTGTTCTTCTGATATGTTACTCGAGAAAAATTTTTGCTCAGAAATTTGGCAAAAACTTTTCTCCGGGATTGCAGTTTTTTATTTTTTGTAAATTGGCTTCGAGAAACCTAGCATTTAACCCTGAATTATATACCCCGCACACCTAAGATATCAGTGTAGCGCAAGAGGGGACTAACTCCACGCTATAACGCCACGTTGTGCAAGTAAAATGTCATAGTACATGTTGCCTCCAATATTTTCGTCTACAATTTAGTCAAGAATTGGCGTGGTGTGCATAATATACTGCCGTTTCTAGACATCCCGTACACAGTACCTTCGTTCGGAAAATAACTTCATTCTCGAGTTGAGGGGCGGGAAAACGTAAGAAAATTAACTGCTCCATTTACCCCCACCCCCGCCCTCCACACAGGGGGCTTGCCATCGACCCTCGCAGGATACAAACGGCCGCGTCTCTCGGGCGCGAGCAAGCCAACCCCTTTGTTTTAATCTACATGTGTTCAATAACGAATGACGCAATCTGGGCGGCGGGGGTAGGTAATTAGGTGCGAGCGATGGTTCGCAATGCAATTACCGTGCCAGATCGCGCTATATAGAGGGTGGGCCACTCGACACGAGAGGAAAAATGGCACTATACTCCCTCAGGGATGACAGCGGCAATCGAAGAAGAGGAGGTGCGAGCGAGTAGGGGAGGGGAGGTGTTGCTCCGAGGGGAAGAGAGAGGAGAAATAAAATGAGAAGGTGTCAGTTTATACGCGCGAACAGGCTCGAATATTACCCGCGGAAATGTCGCCCACGAAGAAGAGACATAATAAAGACGATGAAAGGCGGGATATAAGAAAAATACGTAACAGGTGGAAGACAGCCTATATTTTGTGGAGGTGAAAAAAAGTAACTGCAGAAATTACGGAGGGAGGGGATGGGGAGAGTGAGATACCTTTCTGGAAACACACACACACAAAAAAAGCTACACAGCGAAAAAGGTTCGGTGTACTTAACGGCATATAGACGGTTCTGGATAAAGTAAGCACTTTGGAAGACCATTATTTCATCTGGAATAGTAACTAACAAATGAGTGCCCGAGATTCACAGTCATGTAAGTCACAATTGTTTAGTAGTGTCGTTTTATTTATATTATTTACACTTCCCAAAAAAAAATATTCTGTTAAAAATATTTCACTCCTAACTAAATTTCTGCATTCCATTTGAGAGTACGAGAAAACTACTTTAACTGAATTACACAACTATAAATCTAAGTCCCTCAAATATTATTTATTGTGACTTAAGACGTTAATTTTTGATTATGTTACAATCTTGACACTTTGATTATCACCTGGGGTCATACACGGATCTAAGCTTCCTTTCGCCAGGGGCAAGAATTGTGATTTGCTTCCCCCTCCTTTCCCCTCCCTTTTTACATCAGTCCAATCAACCCAACAGTATTAAACGTATCCTGCATACGTTGTTTTGCGCTCGTGTAAACAACAGTGTAAAATTCTAGAAGCAATACACAAAACCAGTACTTACTAGCTAAGCAGTTATTTAAGCGTGCATTATAATTATAAATACTGTATTTATAACATTATATGATGTTCTAGGTTAATAAAAATACAAAACTAATAAAAGTCTAAATATTGGTAGCACTGAAAAAAATACTTATTAGTCACTGCAAAATATTTTGTTAAAATGAACCCTACCAAATTTTTTTTGTAGTGACCACAAAACAATTTTTGCTGTTGTTCCCAAAAAAGTTTTGCAGTGACTACAAAAAAATTTGGTAAGGTCCATTTTAACAAAATATTTTGCAGTGACTAATAAGTATTTTTTTTTTCAGTGTATTGTATATTTTTTACACTCATTTACATTTTATTCCGAAGTAAAATTTTTCAGCACCACCAGCGCTTTCTCTAACCCGGTGCCTTGGGTAGTTGCCCCCCCCCCCCCTAGATCCGCCACTGCTTGGGGTGGTTGGTTTACATTAAAACGTGGCAGGAAACTTTAACTTATCTGAAAGGAATACCATGACTTATGGTTTCAAAAGTACTCACTTTACACTGAACCAACTATATACGTGTGTAGGCTATATGTCAAAACAAGCGTGAAGAAACAAAATGTTTGGTTGTCTGGAAGCGTCATTTACGAACTAACGTCTGGTTTCCTATATCAGGACTTTTTCTCTGTGTAGCGGTCTTCTATTTACGAACTTATAGGTCATTCGAAATAAAGTGGGCACTAAAAAATTAATCTTTGAAAAATATCACTAGCCGTTACTGCATATAATTTAACATAAACTCTAGTTGCCTAACGGCTTGTGTCATTGGCAGCGAAATTCCATGTATTTTCCTATTTAAATAAAACCACGCTGAAGCAAAAGTACCGAAATCGACAATAATCCTAATTAAAGTAATAAACTATTTTTTATCGGAGATTCCTACTGATTTCCCAGTTTATCTTACCCGCGCAAACATCAAGTGATGTGTCCAGAGAGGTTAGACATTTCCCGTCGTTAGCCGTTATGCGCGGAAGGACACGAATTAGCTGAAAATAGAACTTTCACAGGGCTTTATTGAGTGCTAACATTATTCCCAACCGCCTATATCAATTTCGATAGCATAGAGGCCTGTTTTTTTTCCTAACGGTTTTATATGCGTTTTTGATAGAAGTGTAACGCAAGATAAAACCCTGCGCCCATTGAAAAACATCAGAACTACTTTGCCGATGCACTTAAGTGTAATGAAAAAAAAAAAAAAAAAACCTTTGAAAATAACTTCAATCCCCAATAACATAATGAAAAGTTGTTTTATATTTAAAATTCATGGGTATTACTGTGTCAAACGAAAATTATAAAAATTTAAAAAAAAAAAATTCTCCCATAAACGCAGGGAAACTTGTTATCTGTAAAGGTTTCTGTTGTGAGAGAGAAACAGCGAAATAAACTTCCTTTCAGTTCTAAGAGCAGTAAGTAGAACAAACATGGTAGATGCTTGTATCTACCACGAGAGACATCCACGTATTTAATGTGTTTATTTCTATTACTCCTCCACTTAAAATGCAAGGCAAGTGAATTTACGTCTCGACAACAAGCGAGGTCACTACAGACAGTGACACACAACTTCAAACAATGTAATGATCTAGGAAAGGACTCGGCCATGAAGCTGGATTCACAACCATCACGTAGCGTACGTACGTACGTGTAAAAGTAGAAACGCCGATTGTACGTGCTAACATTCACATCCTCGCGTAGCGTGCGTACGTACGTAGTAGAATTGATCAACTTTCTACTTAGTACGTACGTACGCTAAGTGGTGGTTGCGAGTGCAGGATGTGCACACGTAATATTGAATTAACTATTAATTTATATTGAGAAATCATTCATCTTGTGGTTATAAATCATTTAATTTGCTACGAAAAATAAAAATTAATTACGATAATCTATTACCGACATTTCGTTGTGAAATAAATATTTTCCGCGCAAGTGTAGATTAAATTGTGTTGTGAATCCAATCTCTAATACATAACGTACGTGCGTGTATTCATACGTACGTTAAGTGTGGTTGTGAATCCGGCTTGATTGTCATTAAGGGCACCGTCTACAGCAATGTTCATCGTCATTTTTTATATATGTACCAGATGTTGTTATTCTTATGTTAGACATAAACAGTGACTAAATTTTGCATGGTACGTTTCATGTATTACATTAAAACAAACTAAACAACCAAAAAGAAAAAAAATATCCACAATAAATAACAATGTTGCAGGCTACAAGGTCTCCAATATAAAAATTAAAAAATTAATAATTTTGAATTTATAAAAAAATTGTTAAATTTTTATAATTTTAATTTTAAATCTCAGCATTTTATTTAAAACACAAATTTTTTGTTTTGTTTTTACTTGCAGCCTGAAACATTGTTGTTCACTGTGCATTTTCCAGTTTGGTAAGACAGTTGGTTTTAGTGTCGTGCATAAAACCATAACATGCAAATGTTGACATTTACGAGCGATTTCGCAAAAAAAAAAAAAAAAAAAAAAAAAAAAAAAAAAAAAAAAAAAAAAAAAAAAAAAAAAAAAAAAAAAAAAAAAAAAAAAAAAAAAAAAAAAAAAAAAAAAAAAAAAAAAAAAAAACATCATAGATAAAAAATTTCATAATAGCAAAATTTAGTATCAATTTATGTCTAAAATAAGAAAAAAAATACCTGGTACAAATATAAAAATAAAAAAAAATATGACGGTGAAAACTGCTGTAGACCGCGTCCTTAAAAGTGATGAATAAACGCTGAAAACATCAACTGATTTCTACGCTCTCTGCGAAGCCAATATGGATAAAATACTCAATGACAATCCTAGATAATGGTATTTGCCAACTATATGACTGAATATTTATCCAGAATTACTAATTCGTTACGTGTGATCTCTTGCGCCGCAGTTAAATGCACGAGGTTCCGGCGTCAGAGATTGTGCCTCAGAAGTTTGTAACCTTGGAAACAATTTTGTTTAAAACGTTCGCTAAAACTGTTGTCTAGAATTGCTATTGTTTAATTTTCGCAAATTGGCTTCAATAAACCTACAGTTATAGATTAATGCTTTAAGCGTTGAATTATGTACCACACCCTCTTAAGGAACCATCCCGGCATTCGCCTGGGGCTACTTCGGTAAACAACGGTAAACCGATATCAGAATGGCCGGAACTGGGGATCGAACAAGGGTCCACCCGAATGCTAGTCCAACGTGTTACCGCTGAACCACCTCGCCCGGTCCCACTTAGGGGTGTACACTTCAGAAATCGAATAGCAAGACAGTTTATAACGACCCAAAATAGTATTCAATCGGCTACTGGTCATGGTAATTTCAAGGCAAACCTATACGAACAAAAGCTACAGACGTCACCACTCTGTCAAGTCTGTGGTGTTGACGACACCATTCAACACTTTATATATAATTGTCAAAAGATTCAAAATATTAAAGCTTGGCTTGAAGATAGGATTGAGAGTGAACGCCTTCAATTAAACACGGGAAATATCTATCATGCATGAAGAAATATACCATAAGATATGGAACGAATTCGAAGATCGGCAAAAGGCTTGAAGAATTTGATAAGCGATATGCCTCGCACAATGAAGACTCTAAATTTTCCCCATTGCCCATAAGGAAAGTCTTAGGTAAAGGCTCTAGAGGTAAATAAAGTCAGAGACATGTCCCGAATGGTGAGGACAGGTTTTATGAGAAAACAGGCAGAAAGCCTAGTTATTTACATCTGACGGAAGAAGGAAGAGACAGGCGAAGAGAGAAGTAAAAGTATGTCGTGTGCTGATTACTATTGCAAGTAAGGGCGCAGCGCGGGCGGATGGATGGAGCGCTGGTCTTCGGGCCACAAAGCCTATGTTCACGTGGTGTAAAATCATAATTTTATATTTTATTAGCATTAGTTTTGCAGACGATATTTAAGAGTACAGTTTCATCTTACGATACAATTTTAGCTCGCATATTTTTCTCATAATGGCGCGGAAAAGTTAAAATTTACACAATACACTGTCATGCAAATAGCGAAAACCAAATGGCTTACTTAGATAAAATAAGTCAATGTGAAACAACATGTCATGGGCAACGTAACGTGACATTCATAAACTCACACCGTAATATTATGAACTTTTTGCAAATGTGAAGGAAAAGAGTTCAAAATTCATAAATTTTTTAACATACAAAAGTTGTTCACTGTGAGTTTTTCTTAAATTATTTCAAAACATTGCGTTGAAAAATTTTCTGAGTTATTTGCACCAATGTGGTAAAAAAACTAATATGACCTGGACCACTGTTATTGTGTATAAAGCGGTAACATCGTAAGTTTTATCTGGAAGACAACATTAACTCGTACAAGGGAAAACAAGTGAAGCCAACAAAAACCTGCTGGTGGAAATCTATAGCAAATCAAGGCGACAATATTCACACTTCAGGACGATAACAATTCATATTTTCTCTGTTATACGCCAGGACGTTCTGTTATCATGCCTCAAAGACGTACCGTAAGATGGGGGGACTCGCGACTCGCGACTTTTGGGGTGACTTGGGTCATATTTGCACAGTGTTTATTTTCTATGTGTGGAAACTGGGAGTGAATACTAATTTAATTTCGTGTCGACATTCATAATTTTATATAGCTCTCCCATAAATTTATTTTCTCAACGCTGCCATATATGAGGAAAGTATTTTATTTTTTTAATGACCCAAGTCACCCACGTGTCCGGAATCACCCCATATTACGGTACGATAAACTTTCACACGCTGAACTCTACGTAAACGAAATATGAAGTATTCTCATAATTGGAGATTGGAAATTTCGCGAAAAGATTTTTGCAATAGTTTGTTTCAGTGCCTTACGTGCGCACCTGTATCTCGGCTTTGTGGTCAATGATTGGATGCCGTAACACCCAGCATCTTGAGGTTAAACCCGCAAATCACAGACGTGATGTGTCGCAGTTATCCGTGTACCGATTGCCACAGTCAAATGAATAACAACTCTGCACAAAAGACTCTAGTCAATAGCCGTGAAGTTGAGCTGCAGGTGTGCACGTAAGGTACTGAAACAAACTGGGGCAAAATTATTATCGCAAAAAAAGGGGCCCCCAGTGATACAGATTCCGTAACATACTCCATCCCTGCTAATTATTCACCACGCTCTCTATTTACCCCCAAACACACCAAGATAAATTAGCGTTACGTAACAACTCAACCACTGTATAACAAGAAACGTAATTACATTTTATAATAAGCGACGAGTTGCATTATGCATAGGGGGCTAACGTAAACACTCTGGAAGAGCGGAAAATCTAATTTTGTCTTTGCCCTCAATTTTAAGTGTTTCGAAGTCACAAAACTCATTCTAAACTTTGTTAAACAAGTTGTTCTCGTAAAAAAAAAGTTTCTGCAAACGTCCATTTACTTACACGTATCTATCTTTTATAACTTCCAGTTCCATCAGGAGTGCCAATCCCCCCCAAGACCCAATATATAAGTCCCCCTCCCCCCCTCAAAAAATACTCAAAAACAACAAATTTATTACGTGTTACACTTCAGTACTGGAGAGATATTTAGGCTACCATTTCGTTAAAACAATCGTAAACAAATACAACTGCTCTGGTCTTTACTAGCCTACGTTGTAGGTGATAACAAGGCATTACTTGTAAAACCATGAAAACATTTTTCGTTTATGATTAAACATTTTATGCTTGAAAAAAAATACCGCCCCTTTTTTTTCCTAAAAAAAAAAATTCTAAATGCGCAACTTGTGCAATGATCCCCCCTTGTGGGCACCCCTGAGTTCCATGCATCGAGAAAAGGGTTTTCCACGCTCAGCCAAGCTATATTTGGCAAAGTCGCGTCGTGTCAGACCACCAAATTCTCGTTTTCTAATGCGTGAGAGTCGCAAAGTGGAAACATTTAGCCACTTGCTTTACGAAAATTTTGTCACAAACAAAAAAAATTCAGTCTGCACATACGTTCAATTTCATACGCAAGGAAGCAGTGGGATAATCATGAGGTTTCCTAACAATCTGCTGTTCTATTCTGGGACGGCGGACATATTCGATTTCACACATATTACTTCCTAGTTTTCACCTGCACCTTCGTTCGCGTGTTTATAAGATATATTTATTTTTGTTTATTTTGTTTTACCTAAACCACACACACACACACGCACGCGTACGCACGCATATATACAGGTATATATATATATATATATATATATATATATATATATATATATATATATATATATATATATATATATAGTCAATAGATCAATGTAACAAAATGTGTATGTATTTAACAACACATAAACATATTACACAGCTTATTTATTGCTATAAAAGCTGGTACCATTGACTTCTTTCACGAGGTTTTTAATTTAATGCGATAATATTCCTTAACGGCGCCGCCTAACCGCGCGTGAGAGGCTCAAAAGCGACGGAATAGTAAGGTCGACCTTGCCGCGTCGCCTCAACGACCCAAGCGTTGAAATAGCGTGCAAGCTTCCCGCCGAACGGTTTTTACTATGGGACACTAAGCAGTGACCATATCATTTTATTGCTGGAAAATATACAACTAAGTTCAGGAGCAGGTCGCAACCTGAGTTTCACATACATCCGGCTAGTACAATTTGAAGTACGGAAGTCTGAAAAGGCAGTTTTTAGCCATGCTGGAGGGCTTAGAAACAGTGTTTTTAATGAGCGTGGCGTCTTAACAATGAGGTTCCGACCTTGCCTGAAGTTTGTTTTCTTTTCATACGTTGGCACAAAAGGCACACGTGGAATATTTTCGTAGAAAAAACCTGTTTACGAACACGCTGCCGCGCATTTGAAGCGTGGGATAGGCGGCCGCTTTAAGGGCGCGGTCTACCGTAATTTTCATCATCATTATTTTATTTTGTATTTGTACCACATATTTTTTTTCCCCTTGTTTTAGACACAAAATGTGACTAAATTTGGCTCGTATGAATTTTTTTTATCTCTCATAGTTTTCGCGTAATGGCTTGTTAAATTCATATTTCGCCTGTTTCTGTTTTAACGACTACACTAAAACAAACTGATATAACAAACTCAAAAAATCACAGTGAATAAAGACATTGCAGGCTACAATGACATGCTCATAAAATTAAAGAATAAACATTATTTGTATTTTTTAAAAAATTTATTGAACTTTTTTAATTTTTATTTTTAATTTCAGCAATTTTTTACAATTCATATAATTTTTATTCATTAATTTCATGAGCATGTCATTGTAGCCTGCAATGTCTTTAGCCACTGTGATTTTTTGAGTTTGGTATATCAGTTGGTTTTAGTGTAGTCGTTAAAACGGAAACATGCAAAAATATGACTTTAACAAGCCATTATGCGAAAACTATAAGAGATAAAAAATTCCACAAGAGCCAAATTTAGTTACATTTTGTGTCTTAAATAAGAAAAAAAATTATCTGGTACAAATAAAAATAAAAAAATGGTGATGAAAATTGCGGTAGCCGCGCCATTAAGGGGGCGTTTGACCGAAAATTGTTATTGTTTTAACATTTACAGTGAAACACCTCAAATCCGAACTAATTGGGGCTGCAGCCTGTTCGGATTTTAATTTGTTCAGATTAGCAGAAAACTATGTATAACATAATAACGAGCCCTCGTTACGCTATAGGACTGTACATTGAGCGAGACAGGCTGATTGTGGCGCGCGACGAGCGAGGTAAGTGACCTTGACTGGTGAGCAGGTGGTGGGAAGGCAGGCCAGTTTTCAATCCTGGATGACAAGTATGTATGCAGACACATTTACACATTGTTATGTATAACTGTACTTCTTTGTTAATTTTCAACTAACTATTTACAATAAGGTTATTATATAGAATATATACATAATTGTTTTATGACTATTCGTGTGTGTTTGTTAAAAAATAACTCGTTCGGATTTCCGGGGTTCGGATTTGAGGGGTTTCACTGCATATATTTGTACGAGATACGGTTTGTTTTGCAGACATACATTGTAGTTATTTTTTTACTGAAATGAAATTTTTTTGCTTTTGTGGTTATTTTTATAATAGCACATCGAAGTCCAACTTAGCATAAAACGGTTTTATGATTCAAATGAAAACCAACTGACTCACCGAACTGAAAAAAAAATGCACACTGTATAACGATGTTATAGGCTACAGGGTGTCGTATACAATAATAATAATAATAAAAATAAAAATAGTAATAATAATAATAAAGAAATTTGCATTAAAAAAATTGAAACTATTATTTAAAAATTAGAAAACTCAAGAACTTTTTAATTTTTTTTTTTTTTGTTTTTATGTAGGAGACCTTGTAGCCAGCATCTTAATTATTTAGTGTGAATTATTTCAGATCGGTAAGTCAGTTGGTTTTCCTTTAAAGCATAAAAACGTTTTGTCCAAATTTGGACTTTGACGCGTCATTGTAAAAAACTATGGAAACCAAACATTTGTAATTACAGTATAATATAGTCACAATGTATGTCTACAAAGCAAACGATATCTCGTACAAATATAAAAATGTTTGAAACAATAACAATTTTCCGTGAAGCGCCTCCTTAAACAAAAAAAAAAAAGTTGAAAAGTGCAAAACAGTGTAAAAAATATGTTAGCCTGACGGGCATTAATGACCGTTTCAGAAACAATTAGGAAAAATTGATTCACTGTTTTATTTAGTAGGGTCAACCCAGTTCTGCATATCTAGCCCTTTATAACCAACCCCCCCCCCAAAAAAAAACAGTACGTTATTTTAGAGATAAAAAGTAGCATATACCACTCTCCAGCCCATAAAGTACAGCTATACAAAAAAATCATGTTGACAATTTTCTCAGTTGCTGCATGAAAGGACAAACTAAAAAACTCACTTTCGCATTTATATTACTAATTATGATAAAGGAGGTAAAAATTAACACTTACTTTAAAGAACGATGTAGAAGTAACATCAAAATGAAACAAATATTCAAAAACTCAAAAACGTAGCAGCTTTGTGTACCCAACCTTTAATTGCAATTAAATAATAATTCGTCGTAACACACACGTCTAATAATAGCCCAAAATAACTTCCAAACAACAAACCTGAAGTAGACGACATGGACGAGGGCGGAAACAGAGTTGAACTTACCCACAGGTCAACGATATTAGCTACATTTCGCTCGTTATTTTATATTAATGGGGAATCCCTGTCAGTTACTATAAATGCTTTAAGGAGTACAATTTCACAAATTAAAACATTTTGGTTCGCATTTTTTTTCTAAACTTTTCCGCCAAAGTCACAATTTTGACGTTTTTGTGTAGCTATTAAAAAATCTAGAACACTTACTTTGATGAAACTTTGTACACAAAATCTCTGCATCAAGGGCACGTCAATGATTTCTCCCTGGAATTTTTTTTTTTTTTTTGCCTCTTTATGAGGGCCAAACTTAATTTAAAAGTGGCAAGATATCTATGTACTTAAATCAATTACACTTTTGTTTACTGAATTTTCGAATAATGTATTTAAACTTTTGAAAGTAATACTTCGTTTTATAATGGCTAGAGATGATGGTAAATCGCGAGAAAGTTTTTGTGCCAATATACCCTTGAAAACACTGTAGTTTCTCGCAACATATATTATTGGGTGATATACGACTGACACTCCGTAGCTGTCTGCAGACCAATCACAGGCATCGAATAATATAATAGGGGTTTCCTTTTGACTCAGTTAAATAGGGTAACAGCTCCACGTACAGGGGAAAGCCAGTTAGCTTTTGATAAGCTGAGCGTGCGTTAAAACCTAGCAAAAAGTCAAATTTTCCAGCGATAAACTATAATTAGAGACACTAGAAAATCGCGAAAATGTTTAAAATAGTCTCCAATAAACTGTATTATATTAACCGCGACACGTGTGAACAGTTTTGGGACAAATCACACACGCTACGTGTCCAAGCTGTGCAGTTTTAACTGGGTCTGTTGAATAGAGAAACAATGCTTCAGATAAACCACAGCCAAACATTCAGTGTTATATGCAGCATGTTGAGCCCAGCGAACAGTCAACTATTCCCGCGATTTACCAGTGTCTCTAACTATAATCTCTAACAATGGCATAACAAAACGTAAAAATCGTGACTTTTAAAGCTTTTTTACACAAAAAAATAAGTTTCACTTTGTGGAAATTGTATCTCTTTTGGTGTTTGCTTAGCGCATAGAAGTCCACAAAAATATAAAACAATGAGCTGTTACGGAGCCTCCTTCCCTTCCTGTGCTCCAAAAGCGTTGCAGCGAGTTACGGCTATTCTTCTTTTTTTTTGACGAAGCTATTTAACTCACATTATATATGTACGACTACGAAAAGAACACACACTTCAAACTATGTCGCTATAGTTTTAAAAATTTGGCACGTTTATTAGAAGCATCATTTTCGGGCCCTACAAAATGGTCAAAAAAAATTATTTTAGACAGTCGTAGAGTCTATCT
Source organism: Medauroidea extradentata (assembly GCA_003012365.1). NCBI lineage: Eukaryota > Metazoa > Arthropoda > Insecta > Phasmatodea > Phasmatidae > Medauroidea > Medauroidea extradentata. The sequence continues at coordinate 16,371 of PNEQ01026955.1, forward strand.
GGAAAAATAACAGCTGGATTCTAAAAACAAAACTATATAAACAAGCGTTAAACTTTGAACTACGCTGGCCATAAAAATAATAATGTGGTCACCGCTTAAGTCCCATAGTAAAAAGGATAATAGTAAAACACTGCACGCCTTCTGAGTGGCTTGGGCGGAGAGGCGATAATATACCACATACGTCGGTTAGCGGCAACCTTACCGCTCCTGCCTCACACACACAAACACAGCCTATCTAGGCAGGCCCCTTAAGGTGGGATATCAGTGGCCATGCTGGATTATTTTATTTTTCACTTTTTTTTATATTCTGAGAAGAAAAGTGTAAAATGTGAGATTAAAGAGTGAATTCTATTTATCTTGCGCTATTGTACAAGCACCACAGTTGAACTTTTAAAGTTTATCTAGGCCACAATAAGTTACTTAAAATTATGAATATAAAAAAAAATTGTTTGACTGACTGCGGCTTAAACATACGTTTAAAGTTCAACTGCGATGTTTGTACAGTAGCACAAAACACATAGAATTCACGCTATAATCACAAAATTTACACTTTTCTTCTCGGAATTAAAAAAAAATTAAATAACTGATGTCTTGATTTATGCGGTCGAGGAACAACGAGCTTACGCAGACGGTTGTCAAATTTTCCACTTCTCATAGTCATTCAACCTGAAAACATCCGCCCACTTGGCAGCCTTCTACATTAAGAGAGTGTGAGTCGTGGTATAGCGTGGTACGGAAAGTATTTTTTCTGGTGTTTCTATTAAAAAAGTTTCCAATGCATTTACCTAAGAAAAGAAGAAACATTTTAAACTGTGTGTCTGTGGTTTTAAAAATATCGTCTAATAATTAAACATATAATTTCCAAGATCCTCAAAAGAGCACAAAATTAGCTTTTTTACATTGCTGTAGCTGAGAAAATACCAACTGTATTATTAAAACAAAATTATAGAACCCTGCACTGGACTTTGTCACATACTTTCCACAAATGAAATATCAGGGTCATCGCTTGAAGTCCCGTTGGAAAAAGAAATACTACGAAGCCACTGCACGCTAGTTTTTAGTCGAAGTTATGAGGTGTTAAGACAGACGTGGTATATTCTACTTGTTGCCTTCCCCTTTCTGTGCCACAAATTTAATAAATAAATAAAGATTAAAATTTAAAAATTCTAGCAACTAGGAAGATGTTTTCTGTGAAATCAACGTTTGCGCGTATACGCACATGCCCTTAAATAACTGTTTTTGGAACATAGTTTCTTTCCAGGAAAGGCAAAAAAAACTATTTTTCTGTGAACGCCATTTTTTACTCTAGTCCCATCGTTAGAGATGATGGTATATCGCGAAAATGTGTTGTGCCAACATACCCTTGAAAACACTGTAGATTCTTGCAACATGTATAATTCGCTAATATACTTCTGACACAATGTATCTGTCTGCAGACCAATAACACGCATCAAATATTACAATAGCGGGATTCTTATTGGCTCAGTCAAATAGGGTAACAGCTCCACGTACAAGCTAGAGCCAGTATTCTTCTGGTAGGTTGAACATGTATTGAAGTCTAGCAATCAGTCAAGTTTTCCCGCGATATACAATCATCTCTACCCATCGTATTGTTACAAGTGGACCAAAGTGTCAACCTTGAGCAACACGACAGCCGGCCTCGAGGCCAAGAAACAGGACAATGTAACGCCGACATGGGCCACATCTAAACACTTTCGTAAAATGGCGCAATACGTTACCTAATTGTGTTCTCATGGTGGCCATAGAAAAACCATTTCAAATTTCCCTGATAATTCCAGGTTTTCCCGGTATTTTGTATAAAAATTCCCTGATATTTCAGGGCAATATATTTTCTCACAACAACTTTTTTCTCGAAATTTTTAATCAAAAGACAACCTAAGTTTTAGTAAAATGAACAGTACTGACAAAAAACCAAGTGCCACTTATAGTCTAGTTCACAATACCACTCACCTCTGTCTTCTCAAAGTAAAATAATATGGCACTCATATCACTTTTTGACCATAATAATTGCAGCTGTATAAATGTATAATTCATTCTGATCACTGATAGGTCTAATGTTTGATGTATTTATCAGATTTTCATTCACACACTGAAATAAGAAATTGAGAAAAAATACACATAGGATGGTTTTTTAAAAGACACATAAAATAATTCACTTAAAACTTCCAACAAATTATGCACTATTGCAGAAATTTCATATTATACATTACATACTACTACTTCTGCCACTGTGCAACTTAACAAATAAGCGTGACAAAGACAGGGAAGGGGGGGGGAGAAATGTGGGCGAGCGAGCAGTGACCAGGACAGCGCACCTCACCCTGGGCGGCGAGCGGTCGTGGCTTCATAGCTGGGCGAGTCCTTTTCCGTATATCCTTCTAATTTCTCTTCCTATACTCTCTTTTTTATTTAGTTTCACCTGATGCCTTATACAGTGTTGATAAATAAAATAGTTAAGTTCATATTTTCTCTACTTATCATTTCAGGTTAGTCCTAGTTACGCTCCTTGAGTAGAGGCACGATTATTTCGCGTATTCATCCGGTAGAAGCTTAGACTTCTCAGTCCTATACATGCACTGGCCACAGTCGAGTATTCATTGGTTTCTGAACGTACAAGAAGGTGCCACGTTGAGTTCACAACGAGTTATTTCCTTGTTCCTTACTGGTTAGCAGTCGACAAATGTGTATCAAAACAACTGTTGTCCGATCACAGTAATGACAGTGAAGTTGAAGTATGTCTTCTTGACGTTAAACCTGACCTAGAATTAATACGAGAAATAATCGTACCTCTACCTTTGAGCTAAGGAATAAAACTGTATGTTGAATGAGATATTTACGTTGTATAACAGTCTCTCGTTACAGAGAGAGAGAGAGAGAGAGAGAGAGAGAACGGCTAAATATGGCATTTTTAGACCTGAAGGCAAAGGAGAAAAATGCACCTTGGCGTCTGTAGTTCAATAATTTGGCTCAAGCCTAGAGACCCGGAAATGTCGCGGGTTCAACGACCAGCCGGCTGGACTGCACATTCCTGTATACACTATGTCCTCAGCTACTTGTGTATTGTTTACTGCTCCAGTGAGTGGACAGTTACCATGTGACAAGGTGGCGCGGGAGTCTGAGAGTGTTTTCAAGCAGGTGTGCTATTGGTTCACAGTCCTCAAGGAAAGTGATGAATTTCTTTCATCAACAGAGATCCAATCGTGAAAATAACTAACGTGAACAAGAGTTTTAACTCAAACGTCTCGTCAAATGAATTCGCAAAAGTTCCGGGTATATACTTATGCAACATCCAATAATAACTTAGTGTTACATACTTAGTTTGCGTGTTGTTGAACTACAACGATAGCAGCCTCTAAGGTCGACTCTTACTTGTCCAACACTCACCTCATAGCCTCTATGTGCAAGGCTCTCTGCTGCCGTCTGTCTTCCTATTGAGAACTTCTCTTAAAGAACTGTTTTATTTGTTCGTATATACACTCTCACTGTTCGACTTATTCCCCGAGGTGAGCGAGCTGCCAGTCCGTGACGCCAACCAGCATCATCTTATTCTGCGCGAAGTGTATGTGAGAATACACACACTCCATCTTTATTTTCCACCCCCGACAGGTTACAGACATTTCCAATAACAGGGAGGGTTGTCAAACTCGGGTATATAAAATGTGACGTTCATCCACTCTCAAATGTGCGAAGGAGGGTATGAAAGAGAGTTTACGACAGAGCAAAATATGATGAAGAAAGAAAATATGTCTGTTTGAGAACCACATAACTACTATTCATTCCACAGGCGCGCACGAAGGGAGTTGCAATAAATGCAGCTGCACCACACATTGCGTTTTTTTTCGTAAAATAGATTAAGAAAATTAAGTGTTTTTGTAACGTTAAATAGTAAAGTGACCGATTGTGGAATACGTACCTAATATGGAACACAGTGTTATAAGGTCAGTATACTACTATAGAATATATAAGCTGAAAAATTCTAATCCATGCGCAACTACTGACATATTTGAAAGTATGATATAATTTCAACGTAAGTAGTAGAGACAACATATTTTCACCTTCAATTTTATGTTTTCAATTTAAATACATATTTTTTACATTTGTATCTTTTACAGTTTACCACAGTTCTGTATGGTTACAAATGGACATGTTTACTAAGTGGTTTAGGCATTTTATTTCCATTACAAAACCAAGCGCTGAATATCTGGTTCTCTTATTGCTCGATGGACAGTATTCTCAGTCACGAAATCTAGATGTTATTGAGTACGCTCGTGAGAACCATGTTGTCATAGTGTTTTTGCCACCACATAGCTCTCACAAATTACAGCCTTTATATTTACCCCGTGAAAACATTCAATAACAACGAGATTCGGAAGTGGCTTGCTATCATAATACCCAGTCAGGCTATTTGCACAGTGCCGAGTTTCAGAACAATTTGACAGAGCATACGCAAGGACAGCAATAATTGAGACGGCGATGAACGGCTTTCAGTTGTTCGTATCTAGCCGTTAAACAAAGACAACTTTCGTGATTACGATTTCCCAAAAGAAGAAGCATATACTGTCCCTCAAGAAACTAACATAGCTAATGAGGTGATCAATTCTGCATGTGTTGTTAGTGTAGATGACTTATGTCCTATACCCTCACTGAATGTAGTTGCTACAAGCAATCGTGGACCAAAACGACAGCAAGCTATGGCTCTAACGAGCACTCCAAATAAAAACGAGCTTCAAGTTAGAAGGGAATCCGTGAAACGTAAATTTGCGGCTACTTTGAGTTCTAATGCATGTGGTAATAAACGTATTAATCTTGAACCAAGAAAACGTAAGCCCTCAGTTGTGGAAAGTGAAGATTCTTCCACAGCCGATGGTGATCTTGAAACAAGTGCAAGTGAAGATAACACCAGAAATTAACAGGGCACATCAGAAGATGATGATGCAATAAGTTACGGTCTCAGAGCAGCACGAAATGGATCCAATCTCAGAAGTGTAGAAAATGGGCGCATATTAACTGTGCAGGAAACCCTAAAAACATTCAAATGCTGCAATTGCAAATAATGTGTAAGGAAATTTACAAAAGATCAATATGGCTTATTATTCTGTGCTGTTTTAGTTTGCAATTAAGAGTATCTAATCAGATCTATAACAATTCAATGTCTATTTAACAGGACATTTACATTTTGCATAGATATACACACAGTCTATTAATGTTGCTAACGAATATTTTGTATGTTGTGGTAGTACAGGTTGTGACAATATTATGTAATGGCAACATAAATAAAATGTGGTTTCCGATAAAATATTCCATATAAGGCACAGTATTCCATACAAGGCGCAGTACTCCATGTAAGGTACACCATGTATTCCACATTAGAAGCATCACGTGCCAAAATTGGAACACTTGTAAACTCATAGATAATCATAATTACATCGACGTACACCTGCCATTAACTCATGAAAAATTTCCACAACCCATATAAGGTACTTATTTATCGCCTGTGGAATCCAGAATATTATACCATTATCATATTCGAAGCAATGAAGGAAAGCATAAAAAGTATTTCATAATCGGGCACTTTACTCTACTTTATAGTTTCTAGATTCCAAAATGTTTCTGTAAAAAGTTTGTAGTTCATTATGAATTTTGTATAAACACGTGGAAACAAAAGCCTTAAAAGTAAGTCCTACCATTTTATTCAATAAGCAGAACGATTTTCATTTTTAAGACATAATTATCTAAAATTATTACAATTTCTTACAATGTTATATTCAGTACTTTCGTTTGGAAATTCCTTTGATTTAAATGTCACTCCTTTGGAATCTAAGAATCCGAATTACTCTTCAAACCCCCCTTTTTTCTTTCTATTTTAGGCTTGGTGGTGTGTACATACTTTCTAAGGCATGAAACCCCCCACCCCTTCCTTAACCTAAACCTGAGCACAAAAATTACAATTTCAACTTACTTTTCAATAAGCTATCGCCACGCAAAATTAACACACTACATCCTGACAGCCAAATAACAAAGTAAAAAGGATTGTAACCATAAAACAAGTTCGTTTGACGACCTATAAACACTCGACTATTCCGTTTAATTTATACCAACTGAATGTACAGAAATCAACATACTAGTAGCATATTCTTTAAATTTGTATTTATTGCATCGTTATGTGTACTTAATTTTCACACAAATCTACCAACATGCATGTTCTGGAGATGATAAACAAACCCAAAAACAACATACACAGCGACCTTCAGCCATCGTGTATACCTTTCAGAGAAAGTTGTGGATTGCCAGTATACTAAGAATGGGCCATGCCTCTTGTAACTTTGAGAGTTCTTGAAACACAGAAACCAAAACGATCATATTTTACCAATATATTTTCCTGCCAAAGTGATGTATGTGCTTACATCCCTTCGCATCACAAATTTACGTAAGATAAAACGATACTGCCGATTACCGGAAGAATGAAACTGTCGTACATACACTACATTATTTTCGTACGTGAAGAGATAAAGCTTTATCGCCCAGCTTAACGCTACGTCTGTAGACACCTTAAAATAATGAAACGAATATGGAAATTGTAAGTTTCTATGTTTGTGAGCACAGACAATTTACATTCACTCTAATTATTTTTTAATCCGTTTCTGTGCCAAAGCACAAGCAAAATTGCAAAACAATAATATACAGACACACACTGAAAATGATTAAATTAAAGCAATCCAGAGAACGAAAATGTATACATGACAAATAAACTGACTATTTAGACTGTCTTGCAATACATCAACTCAAAAATGTTCTTCAATAAGATTTTAGAACAATATAAAAAACAACGTACGTTTGATATTGCCATTTGTATACAAATACGATATCAATTGGCTGAAGTGTATACATAAAAACAAATATTACAGCTAGGAAATAAATAAGGGACCCGAAATGTCAGCAAAGGAGGCATATTCTGCCAAGTATGATATCCTCCAGCATCGCCTGAAACTCTCCATAGCTGCAACTGATGACTACCGAGGAGTGCTCCTGCAGAGCTCTCCATAGCGACACCTGCTGCCTCCTCGCGGGATCTCGGAGGCAATAACTGCCGTCGCAGCAGCCAACTCTACTCGGGCCGACAACTTTTTTAATTTCATCCCGATGTATCACCGGCGGCGTGTACAAGCGGCCCTCTTGGCGGGAACAAAAGAGGTGGGTTGCAGTTCTCCCCGGGGGCAAATCCCTTCTTGACTGATGGCACCTGTGCGGGGCAGGGAATGGCGGAGATCTAAGGTTCGGTGGGATGAAGGGAAAGAGGGGAGGAAACTGCGGAAGAAGAGAAGGGAAGAAGGTTACTGCGGAAACGTGCGCCAACAACTTTATGATATTAAATGTAGTTCAACGCCTTGCGCGGGCCGCTCAGAGCAAACAGCGGGGAAACGGGGAGTTATGTACACAATGCAGTCGCTTCCTGAAGACCGAGGAAGGTTGGGAACTAACTCGCGAGAGGAAATGTGCTTCTCAGAGAGCATACAAGGAACACACTGCGCGATTTTGGAGAGTGCTTCTATCAGAAACATCTGAGCAAGTTTTACGTATATTATACTGCGTGCCTTTTGCAACCGGACGTCGAAGATATACCGACGAGCCTCGCAGGATCACAAAGTATTTTCTATAACAAGATGCGCACATTCGCACGCTAACAATTCACAAATGTCCATTATATATCACGTCTCAAAACTGAACCAGTAAATATTTTTTTATTTTCTTAAGACTTTTCACAAACACAGTTTACGTAGTCTACTTATAATATACTTAATTTCATGCTCTATAACAGCTTCACGTTCTTGGTAGAGGTAAATAAGAGAATAGCAAACAGAATAGGAGAATCTGCCACGCGATGTATTAGGGAACAATCTCTATATCTGTTTCTCTCTCTCTCTCTCTCTCGCTTTATACAGAGTGAATCAGGATTGAGTGTGTTAATTTCGCGTGGTGATAGTCCACAAAAATAATGTCGAAAACGTGTTTTCAATTAGTTCTTGAAATTAAAATCGTGGTAGTACTCCTAGCCTGAAAAAAATATTTTCAAACTACATTTTAGTTAAAATTTCAGAAACTACTCAATATTAAAAAATGAAACTTTGTACAGTGTCTTATGAATAACTTCACTTCATTCTCAGTAATTTAGTTTGATAATACCATTGGATCATCATTGTTCAAAGGGCGCACGATACTTTTCTTCTGCTAACTTCGGAACACTTAACTGTAATTCATGTTCTACTAAAGAATATTAAACAGGCTAGAGTTGGTCGTTTTTCGAGGAAATCGTATGTAAAATTAATGTATATTTTTAATGTCTGAAACATATGCAAGCATTGCTACTTCCTTGCAATGCGTGTATCCATACTAATAGGCGTGTTGCAATATCTTAGATGATAAACCAAGCAAGTATTACAGGATTACAGAGCAACGAATAACGAGCGAAAAAAAAATAAAAAACGTTTTAACTTCTTAGAGGGCCTCTACTTCACGTATAGGTGGTTTAGGGTTATGTGAGTACTTTTGAAATCCTACTATCCTCCCCCCTCAATTTTTTTCACTTAAATTTTATTTTACTGTCACTTGTAATGTAAACAAATCACAGCACGTTAAGGGCGCGATCTACCACAATTTTCATCATCATTATTTCATTTTGTATTTGTATCAGATAATTTTTTCTTGTTTTAGACACAAAATGTGACTAAATTTGGCTCCCACGAAGTTTTTTTAACTCTCATAGTTTTCGCGTAATGGCTTGTTAAAGTCATATTTTGCATGTTTCCGTTTTAAGGACTACACTAAAACCAACTGATATACAATACTGAAAAAAATCACATTGGATAAATACATTACAGGCTACAATGTCATGCTCATAACATTAAAGAATAAAACTTATTTGTATTTTTAAAAAATATTGAACTTTTTAAATTTTTATTTTAAGTTTCAGCAATTTTTTTAATTCAAATAATTTTTATTCTTTAATTTTATGAGCATGTTATTGTAGCCTGTAATGTCTTTATCCACTGTGATTTTTTTGAGTTTTGTATATCAGTTGGTTTTAGTGTAGTCGTTAAAACGGAAACATGCAAAATATGACTGTAACAAGCCATTACGCGAAAACTATGAGAGATAAAAAAATTTTCATAAGAGCCAAATTTAGTCACATTTTGCGTCTAAAATAAGAAAAATATATCTGGTACAAATAAAAAATAAAAAAAAATGGTGGTGAAAATTGCGGTAGACCGCGCCCTTAACAACCAACGTGTATAGATTGTACCTAAAAGTTAACGTCTCAGATGGCAATGGATATTATTTATTAATATTACTCAGGGCAGTACGATCTTCAAAAGTGTTTACTTTCTCACCAACCACGTATAGTGAAGTGTGAATTGAAGAGGTTTTGTTCAGCACTTAGAGAGCGTGGTAGATAAATAAGCGCTGTATTCTTCAATTGAGATCTACACTTTTTGAAAGTCAATACATAAAAACTACAAAAAATATACTTGCGAACTTTATGAGCGAACATTTATCCAGAATTATGCATTTGTTAAGAGTTATCTCTAGTTTTTGTAATTAAATGTACGATATTTCGGCGTCAGAGACTGTTCTTCAGATATGCATTAATCAAGGAAAACTTTTGCTCAGAAAGTTGGCAAAACTATTATCTAGGATTCCTGTTTTTAATTTTTTGCAAATTGCTTTCGAGTAACCTACAATTCTGAACTGATGTTTTTACGGCTGAATGATATACCGTACACTCTTAAGAGTAAGTGGAACTGGCGCGTGAGCTGTGCTGTAACGTGGTGCGGAAAATAACTTTTCATGTGTAATTATTAAATATGCTTCCAATGTGTTTATCTACGAAAAGCAAACACAGTTCAAACTGTGTCCCTGTGATTTTAAAATTGCCGTCCGCTAGTTAAAAACATGATTTCCAAGCTACTCGTAAGTGCTAAAAATTGCTTTTCCACGTTGCTGTAGCTGAGAAAATATCAATGGTAATCGGAAAACTAAATCATAGAATCCTGCATTTAACTCTACCTCATACTTTCCACAAATAAAATAACAGGGTCATCGCTTCAAGTCCCACTGGAAAAACTCATTCTACTAAAACACTGCGCGCTAGTTTAAAACTCCGCGCCTAGAGGCGATGAGGTGTTTGACGGATGTGTTATATTAGACTTATCGCCATCCCCGTTTCCGTGCCTCGATCGTAAAAAAAAAAGCTAGCGTCCCCTAACTCTTAATACCTAGGTCTTTAGCACTGGTGAGGGGTGACCTGAAGTTAGTACGGAGCAGAGATGGAATGAAGGGGCTGGGGAAACGGGAGATCACCGAGAAAACCCACCGGAAAGCGGCATCGTCTAGCACGATTCCCATATGCGAAAATCCAAGGACCGGCCCCGCCGGGTATTGAACCCGGATCGTATTGGTGGGAGGCGAGTGGTCTAACCACTGCACTGAGAGAGAGAATTGTTTCATTATACTAAATATATTTGTTTGGGTGATGTTTGCTCCAAACAAATTTATTTATTTCCCTCGACCAAATTATTCATTTAAACGCACTTTGTGCCAAACGTATATTTGGTTACTGAAGGACGTCGAATAAATATTTTGTGTAAACAAACAACTTGTTACAGCTTGTCAACAAAATAATATTGTTAGTTATACGTGAAGTGCTTTGAACAAAAAAAAATTTCTATGGACTAAATGATTTTGTTGGCGAAACTAAATCCATTTGGTTGACTTGCGGAAGATGGCAGGCTGGCGTGCGTGAGCGAAAAGATGGCGAACGCTGTATACCTCAACTTTCAAAGTTTAAGCTTATGCGACAAGTAGGACGCCAAACTGTTAATCAGCATTATTAAAGTATCTTAATTTTAGCTATAACAATTTCAAAGTGGTTTATTCGATCGATCACAACGAAAAATGCTATAAATTTGAAAAACACCGCAGCTGCACGTCTCGTTCTTTGTGCTGCGGTGCACGGCAATAATTTGGTAATATTATTTGACGTCGTTTACATTTTCGCAGACGGAAGACAAAAATGTTAGAAAATAAAGCAGTACAATCGTAATTTAATATTAGGCTTAACTATTCCTATACAAATAACAATCCAGAAGCACTTGTAGCTCAGTTTTGCCGATCCCCCGTGGCTCAGTTGGTACGGACGGCTTTGGTGCGGGGGGTTCTGGGTTCGATTCCCAGGTCTGGTTGGGTGTTTATTTGTGTTTGTCCAATTGGTCTCAAATATTGTCACTATAAAAACTTGTCTCACGAAAAAGTTACTGGGGTCACTCGAATGAAGTCATATTAAAGGGGGGAATGGTTGGTGCAGTGATGATGCGGAAGATTCCGCGTCGCCACTGCACCAAACATTAAATAAAAAAAATAAAAAAAAAGTTGGTCAGGTCATGAACAGAAAGAAGCAAGCGATGGGATAGTGGATCAAATCCCGGTCCAACCATTTACGTTTTTTTTTTTCAGGTCTTAAAATTTCAGAAATTTGTTAAGATTATAAAATATAATTTTTTAGTTCTTAAAATATTGCGTGTGCATTTAATATGTCCAACGAAATATTTTTATGGCCAGCTAAATATTTGGTACTGCTAACAAAATTCAGTTATTTGCCTCAAACAAATCGAGGGAACAAAATAATTTGGTACGAGCAAACAAATATCTAATTGCCCCTATACAAACAAATGATTTGGTTGATTCAAAACTAATTTTGTTTGCACCAACAAAATTGTTTTCTCAGTGTGACTGCGCCAACCGCTGCCCTCCACGTAAAGTTAGGTTTCAAGCTATACCTAGGCGCACTGGTATTGATTCTGTATTCGAAACATAACACGTTAAAATAGCCACGTCACAACTGTTGCCAACAACGTCATATAGTGCATTTCGGGTACAGTTACATATTTTACATTCGACGTTTCTATTTTTTACGTCGCATAATTATACAAAGGATTTATTTTCATTCTCCCTCTTAAATAAACGAGACCTCTGCGTTCGCACAATACGCCCTCACAATTTTCTTATGAGAGGCCTAGCTCTGCTTCTGCCATCTTATTCGAATATATACATACAGTACGCTTAGAGTTGGCCTACAACGAGTCGTAAGTCACAACTCATAGCTAGATATGAGGGTATATCGCGAAAATATTTTGTGCCAACGTACCCTTGAAAACACTATAATTTATTGCAGCATGTATGATTGAGTTATATACGTCTGGCACAACGTAGCTGTCTGCAGACCAATAACAGGCATCAAATATAATAAAGCGGAACTCTCATTGGCTCAGTCACATGGGGCAACAGCTCCTCGTACGATCAAAACCCAGCAAACTTATGATCAGTTGAACGTAGGTTGAAACACAGCAAACGGTCTCTAGTCACAGTCTTAGGACGTAACAGGAGTCGTTATGTTGGTCGCAGAGTCGTAAAATGCTATCGCAACGACTTCAATTTCATCGTAAACTTGCGACTAGCCAGTCAGCACTGAGGAAACCAAACGTACGAGGCAACGAAAGGAAAACTACACACAAACAGTTGTGATTTTCAAAAAAATCCACGTGTTTGACTTGTGATATGTTACGGTTAATTACAAAATATCTAGTACTCATGGTCGAGGACATAAGTAAGTTGCGTAAATTATTCCTTACAAAGTCTTTGGTAGTCTGTGATTGGTTGTCACAAAGATTCAAAGTGCTCTGATGAGTTCGCTGTATTCATTGCAACTGTTACGACTGAGACAAATATTGTGTTATTGCTGATGTGATTATGTAATTTTATTTATGAATATGTGTCTCGTAATTGTATTACTATATGTTTTGTAATGTTACCGCGGGGAGGCGTTGTTTTTAAAGTATTGTCATCTGAGGTTGCGCGCGCAAGGGACAGACAGGGCCGTAGTGCCGAGGTAGGAGAGAGACTGACGTTCGACGGGGACTGAGGCGGTTGGGACCGAGGTGGTCGAGCAAGCCTCGTGGCGTGATTTTGAAACTAACCAGCGGGACAGTGTGGGATGTAGAGCTAATGTGGGACGCAGATGTTTCGGCTGGGTTGGCCGAATGCATAGCTCTACTACAACATTGTATTGTCCGGCACGTTTTAAGGAGAGCCAGCTAGAAGACTGCGCTGTTAGTAAGGAGCTAAGGTGCTTGGCCCTTAAGGATCCTCCGAGGACTGTCTTCCACCGACGAAGAACCACCGTCGTACTTTTCACGAGCGGCAAGGAACCCGCCACGTATGTTCATCAAGACTGCGGGAGCATTGGACTGGGAACTGCGTTGAGCAAGGTATGAGACGTCGCCCTTGAAATAGTGCACATGACTGACAGGCACGGGTATTAACTTTTAGAGTGATTGGTGGATATTTTTCTAGTGCGCAAGGCGCAGACATTAACTTCCAAACGTCCTCCCCAGCGTCATGTTATATGGTGTTATTCATAAAGAAGTAAAGAAATATTAAAGTAACCGTACAGTATCTTTCCAAAAATGTGTAAAAAAATTACCCCCCCCCCCCCCTTTTTTCAATTGTTACAAATAACATAATGTTTATTAGGGTTAACCAAGTTGTCTCCCTACTTAAAACAGAGAGAGGCAGCATGGTTACCACCCGAAACCTGACGGAACGGGGGGTTTCACGACCTATATATTTGTCATAATTAGTTACAACCTACGACTATACAATAGTACAGCTGGCTTAACAGTTATATCCGGATTGAACTAGGAGTGGACTGAAGAATGCTGATTCAAACTTTACTTTAAACACGTTCCTACAGGACTGAAGTGGGAGTGTTGTGACTCAGTCCAGTCGGCGAGGTGGACTGGAGTGTAAAATCCAGATTGAATCGTTTACCCATCGAACTGAACTGAACGAAGACGAAGCTAATGCCATATTGAATAGGTTGTTTGGTTTTCTAAGAAGTTAGAATCTTCATGGGCTAGCTAAATAAAACTGTTTGATGTAATAACATTAATGGGAAGAGCAAAATAAATCAAAATAAGTATCCTGACAATTAAATTCAAATAAAATATTTACAAATGTTCTTTAGTTAGTTCAATGTTTGCCTATACACAGTATTCGGTCTAGATTCACTCTATGTTTACATGCCAATATGGATTGAAATTTTTACTGCAAACACATTTTCAGTTCTTGTTCACTTTCCAATCGTTCCGTAATAACTTCAGTCCATGGTCAATCCAGTCCGGAACTTTACCCTAAAAGTTTTAATTCACTCCTAGTGCGCAGCTTTGCAGAGCTCTCAACAGCATCGTTTCAAATGTTTTACTAAATGTCTTTACTTACTATTATTTCTAAGTATTAAAGATCATCTTGTATACTAGCCACATTAAAATAAATCACTGCAAGCTTAATAACCAAATACCAATATTGTTTTTTTTCTATCGAAAGATATAATTTCATGCTGATTTCCATCACTCACATTTCAGAAAAAATAACGAAATTACTAAGAATCGTGCCTCTTGGCCTGTCAGATGTTATGAGGAGAGGGGAGAGGGGAGGGAGAGGGTGAATCAGACGAGACTTCTATGTGTGCCGAAGAATTAAAAACAAAATTCACTTCAATGTATGTATTAATTCTTATGAACCTCCTCGTGGCATTCAAGCGCTAATATTTTTTATTTATTTATTTTTTAATGCAAACAGAATTTTAGCACATACTCTACCGATCTGTTAGATTTGTGGTTTCAATGTCTGTATGTTGTCAAATTCCATTTAGTAACTTTTAATTACAACCTCGTTTGTATATTAATTTTAGTTTGTCACAAACTACGGCAAATCATAGTAGAAATTTTAACTTAGGCTGGCGACTTCTACGCCGTATATGAGGTACGTCCATAAAAACACTGTTCATTACTTTTTGGTCTAAAATGAGTACATATGTAAGAGTTTTAGAATAAATTTAGTTAACATATGGCTGGTTTATATGTAAAAAAAAAAACAATTATTTGTGATTTCTTGTGAAAAGAAATGAAAGGATTTCTTGCAAACATATTTAGTACAAGAATATAAATTTTTGTACTTAACACCACATGTATTCTGAGCGTTTTATATATAATACATACAATATATAATTATTTATTTATATAGACATATATATACAAACTTTTTTTTTTTCAAACATGACATATCGGCGGTCGTATGGTCGCCAGAACGGTTCGTATAGCAGCGAACGAAAAAACATAAATATTATAGACATATTTCAAAACAGCGTTCACAAAACCGCTCCAGACCTGGTATATATCTACTCGGTGTGTTGCGAGCGATAAAGGGTGAATTTACCCGGCAACTCCCCCCCCCCTAAGCCACACTCCTTCAGCCCAACACAACCCTCTTAGTCCCCTGACTCTCGACATTACACCATATTGATTTCCTACACATTCGCCCATTTACGATGTAATAAGGGCTGACAAGGTTTTTAATAACAAGCCCTCAAACATGTTTTAAATTAAAATGTCTGGCGGGCAGAAAACGTCTCAAAAGAAAACGAACGGAAATAAGCTAAATCTGCCCATGCCATCCCTTCCAACCCCTGCCCCCCCCCCTCTTTTCCATGCGCTTCATGTCCCTTCAGCATGTAGTTATTTTGTCAGAAGGATCGTTAATAAAGTCTGTAACTTGCACGAGATTGGAAATAGCTAACTTCTTGGGAGGCGTTCTTTTATTTAACTATCGGGAAGTGAATTTTTTTATTCGACGTTCTTGACAAGAGATGCGGGACGTCCCTGATTCTAGGGGTACGGCGTGCACCAATAGGAAGGCAGGGAAAATAAACTAAAATGTCCATGCTCTACTGGGAAAACAATTAAGAATGTGCATTACATCTCCCACTTCTTCACTAAAGCTTCAACGTCAGATTATCTACTAAAATGCGACAATTGTGGCTGAAACCACCTACCTCTGCAACGTATCTTGCTGCGCTGTGGCTTAGGCTGCGTGGTGTTCTGGGTTCGAGTCCTTGGTAATGCACGCATGTAGTGGGTGTTCGTATGGTTGCATTTACACTTTGTGAATTGCTTTCGTTCATATAATTTCGGGCCAGATTTCGATAAACGGCACAAGAACATATACAACACCTGACATTAAAAAAACAGCTTAGTAGTAAATAATTGCAGTCTGACTATCGGTCGGTCACGTTATCATGACTTAAATACATTTTACGCAACTACAGTGTCTGTTTTTAGATGTAAGTTTTTGTTGCAACGTCTGAAAGCAACCCCCAACTTACCTACCAGTGTACAAGTGAAAGTACTGAAATACTTTTAAACGAAAGCTATTAATATTTTAGCATTATTATTAGGCTATTGAGGACATCTTTATTTGAGATTTTAATTGAGGTCTTCGCTGTTTTACTGGAATTTTTTTTTTTAAATCTAACTCTATTTTTACTCTCTGTAAAATGTGTATTGTTCCGTCAAATGTAAACATCAACATGCCGTAGAAACGCTGGACGCTGAACTCCAAATGAAATAAATGACCTTCTCACAATTCTTCATTACCAACCACAGTAGCTTCATTTCAAAGAAATTTACGAAATACATAGAAGGATGCTGCAAAACCTCCGTTTGAATCACGGCACAAGTATTTATTCACACATTTGCACAAATGAGAAGTGTCTGTTCAAAAGGTGCTAGTTCCACTTCCCAACTAAAACGGAATCTGTCCATGATATAGTCCTGTACTTGAGTACTATCGAATTTCCTGTGCATTCCCGAGCAAAACAATGTATTTCCTAGGTGAAACACACTCCAAACTTGACGATCATGATCAAAAGGGAGTGAATATACACATTTCACCACAACTTTTTAAAGGTGGAAATAGCACTTTTTGAACACACACACTCCTCAAATATAAGCTACAGAGGTAGACGTAGAGGATCAATAGAAAAAGGCTCCAGAGGGCATGCTGTTACAACTGTTTTAAATGCTGATTTTGCTTAATATAAATTTAATAAGAATTATTTGAGTGCAACAATTAGAATTTTTTACGAACTTAGTACATTTCAATAAGCGAGGTACTCGTTACGTGCGACAGACATCGAGCACGTAATCAAATCTCTCTCCGCATGCTGTGCAACACTGTAGGCATAATATTCCCGACAACCGCAGGAATAAGAAGACGTACTTAGCTCACGAATTGGAGTGAGACATTTAATGAATTGTGAGTTTTCAAGGCGCTGAATTGGGAGTAGTCATCGTATTTCTTGATTCCCTTAGAAGCCCTGACACTAGGCAGCTTGACATTTGCCTATGAGATTTTGTCAGGAATAAACGTATATGGTGCAGATTTGGAACATGTTGCGCCTACAATACTTCACAACACTTGGAGAGAGATTGAATGTAGGCTCTACCAATGATGTACCACTATTGGTGCACATATTGAGATGTACTTTATGAGTAAACATACTTTGAGAGGCATTATTTTTGCAAAATCTATATATCATGCAATATTTCTCTTATATTTCTCAAGCTATGCATTTTTGCTTCGTTAAACTTTTTAAGTTGGACTTGCCGAATTATTTCCTAACTAAAATTAAGACGAAAAAAGTGCCTCTCTCACACGTTAAACATCAAAAGTTTAAAAATCCTACACACGTAAAAAGGAAAAATTTCTCCCTCATCTCTTTTTTTTTCCACCACCATTCTGATAATATTATTAAAGTCTAGATTCGCTGGAGTGACAGCAGTAGCAAGGCAAAAGCTACCGGCAGACAACAAAAGTTCCAATCGCATCTGTCAGTTACGAGTGTTCGAGTAGGTCCGCTGAGGAAGCGTTCCGAGATAGATTTTTCTCCCCAGACAACGGTTGGAACAGGAAGAAGGGAAAGCGAGAAAAGGTCAAGAAAGCATGTCGTGAGTAGAATTAAAGGAGGAAGAGTATAATTAAGATAAGTCGTCGTGGCAGGCAAAGAGAGAGACGGCAGATATCTCGGGCCGAGTGGCGATGGGCGAAGAGAGCAAGAAGATTAATAACCTCTGTGACGGATGGTGCGAGGAGCAGAATGCCAGGCCGGATGTCGAGGCCAGACAACAGGGCACCTTTGTCAGGGCGCAAGAGAGCAGCAGAAAGAACTCCATCCTGAATATTCATAATCGTCCAAAAGCTTCTCCATGAACTACCGAGCCTCGCGATAATGAACCGTACTTCGTGGCAAAATATTCTTAACAGAAATTCTCGCGGGAAAGACAGACGTCACTTCAGCGACTTGTACAAAGAGGCGATAACTACAGATGATGGTTTATCGCGGGAAAACTCGACTGTTTTGCTGGGTTTCAATTCACATTCATCTTACCAGACGATAAATGGCTTTCGCTTGTACGTGGAGCTGTTGTCCTATTTGACTGAACCAACAAGAATCACGCTATTGAAATATTCTATGTCTGTTATTGGACTGCAGACAACTACGTTGTGTCAGACCTACATCACCAAATCATATATGTTTCAAGTTTTCAAGGATATGTTGGCACAAAACGTTTTCGCGATATACCATCATTAGAGATGATGGTTTATCGCGGGAAAACTTGACTATTTGCTAGGTTTCAACGTACGTCCAGCTTAACAAAATATTACTGGCTTTTCCTTGTACGTGAAGCTACTGCCCTATTTGACTAAGCCAATAAAAATACCGCTATTTTAATATTTGATGCACGTTATTGGTCTATAGACAGCTACGTTGTGTCAGTGTTTTCAAGGCTATGTTGGCACAAAACATTTTCGCGATATACCATCATCTCTAACCATCATGTATAACCATCATCTATAAACATCATTAGAGAGAGGAAGTTTTCGCGAAAATATTTCTGCATCAACATGTTTCAATGTCATAGTTCCACCTCCAATCACTGTCCACGAAGCAGAACTGCAGATGTGCACGTAAAGCACTGAAACAAAGTGAGGCAAAATTCTATTCGCGAAAAATAGGGGTCCCTACAAATAAATACTATTTTTTATTCCTTTGACAAACAGCAGCTACAATATGAGCTCCGTTTGTGTTGTTCAGAACAGTTCTTGTACACCGTGACAGACAAGGTTACCAATAAAATGTGTTATGAAATAATATTGTGAGCAGTATTTTATCATTCCCTTACAACATATAAATATTTTATGTACAACTTCATTGCTTTTATTTATTAATTTCCGCGTCAATTATCCTGTTTATTAATTTTGGTTGAATTTAACTATGGAAAGGTTAATTTTGTTGGCGACCCAATAAAAATAATTCAAACACGAATAACTTCATTAATTTTCCACGCCTTGTTTATCTGGTGAGGAATGCTTAGTAATTATTGCTGACAGGCTACAAATAAATAAATTAATAATAGCTCGCCACGCTAATGTTACCAGTTTACATCTCGATGTGCTCGTAGCTACGACCAGTCGTAGCAAGGTACGCTCCTTATGTTACATACAGAAACATCGTGGTCGCTACTTAGAGATATACAAAAGCTGTTCAATTGCGAAAATTCATAATTTTACGTTTGTTCGAGGGAAATGAGAGAGAACGAGAGATATTAATCAGCGCTGGTGAGGGGTGATAT
>PNEQ01026955.1:36074-46600 GCA_003012365.1 Medauroidea extradentata
TTTTTTTTTTTTTTTTTTTTTTTTTTTTTTTTTTTTTTTTTTTTTTTTTTTTTTTTTTTTTTTTTTTTTTTTTTTTTTTTTTTTTTTTTTTTTTTTTTAAAGAATTTGTACCGAAAAGGCCACAGTACAACAAAAACCGAAACTGCACATCGTATGCCACAAACTACGGAGAGCAAAATAATAATTAAAAAAAAACACAAAATGTCTCGTATTGCATTAAAAATGTATGTCTTTCCGCTTAAAAGTAATGAACTTTTCATCATATGGTGTTTGTCAAAGGGAACAACGTTTTTAAACGGCAATAAACTGAAAACAATTCATCGCACGTAAAAAAATGTCGGACCATAACTAAAGAGCAGAAAGTTTTACCTAATAAAAATAAAATTCACCAAAATCCACTAACATATCGAATTTTTCTTCTTCAATACTCTTACTATTGCTTCCTCTGCTGAGGAATTCAACCAAAATATCACTTACACTTTCATGGAGACTAACAGCATTCTTAGACCCACGATATACAGAAAACAACGCTTTACCACGAAAATGCTAAGAAATTCTATATCATCATAATTTTTTCTGAATAAGTTTCTAAGTCGTCTTGTAAATATCTTCTCATCACGTCCTGTAATTCTTCAATTGTTTTTGTCTGTTCTTCATCCATTTCAAATTCCTCCATAGCTTTAAGGAAGGCCATATTCCTTGCTTCATCTCGTGGACGGGTCTTTCTTATCAGTCAGTTGTTGTGTAGCATAGCTGCTATAAACTCCTTGAAGAACTGTAGGCATTTCTCGCAAAGTACGGAAGTTAACATCGCACTTGTGATGAAAAAGCATCAGCTAAAAAAGATCATTAAAACACTCTAACGTTCATCCCTAGCCATTTATCATACTACCTTTACTTACATATACTTTTCATAGCTTTGTCAAACTTTTCAACGTCGGTTTTCACCGCATGTGTTTCTGTTACAAGATCTTCAAACTGTGCTTTCTGTCCACAATAAATACAGTTCTCGTAAAAACCGAATTTTGTGAGGAACGCAATTTTTTAGGAGAAATCGAGACAGGCTCACCATCGGATTCTGCACGTAATTGTCTCTTCAGCTGAGCTACGCGCCTCTCACATATGAACTTTTTTCGGCGATCTGAATGTACACTATGGACCCCTCTATCGCATGATGCAGAATTTATCCTTATTAAACCCATTCTTGTTACTTTAACAGTTTGTTTAGATTTAATATGGTCATTACAAAATACACACGTATCACTGTTCAACTCAGCCATCTTGGTTTTTTTTACTAACAGTCCATTCATCAAATTGTTAACACAGCCCTAACAATTTTCGTGGCATGTTCCAACGGTTTAACATACACTAATAATTACCATGTTATCCACATTATAAATTTGCTGTGTCTAGTATCCTTAACGAAAATTAAACAACACTACATACCTACAGCATGTATCAAGCTCGTAACAATCCGTTATAACGAAATGTCTAATGGAACACTAGGCAAGAGTGCAGCACGCCGGCACAAAAAAAAATACTAATACTGTCCGCTGTGCTCAGTCACATTTCTCGGATCTATCTACCCGCTGCACGGCACAATACTGTGGATTAATATTATTGATTATGGCACCCCGCTTCGTTTCGGCACTAAAGAAATAATAACAATTAACAAGACACGTGTCTGTTAAAATAAGTCGGGAACATTCCACTAAACCGAAAACTAAAATTAAGGTAAAACTCCTACACACACATCTATATTATTTTACTTACGTTTTTATATTTCACACTTGGAAGGGTTATGATAGCAAGACATAAATACACACAGTACAAGGGAATGCGGATGAAATAAGTCGTATATTAAGTAGACCTAAACATACTGGTATTTCCTGCAGTGGACTTAAACAATGAAAGCCATGAATAGGGGTTTTCCGCGTCAAATACCAAAACACATATGATAATATTTTAGTATATTATGGTGAATTTTTTTTTTATTAGGTAAAACTTTCTGCCATTTAGTTATTGTCAGGCATATTTTGACGTGCGATGTATTGTTTTCGGTTTATTGCCGGTTAAAAATGTTTCCGTTGACAAACCCCGTATAATGGTGGGTTCGTTACTTTTGAACGGAAATAAGTACATTTTTAACGTAATATGAGATATTTTGTGTGTGCGTGGTATTTCTTAGGCGGAAATAAGTGAATTTTAATGCAATATGAGATATTTATGTGTACGTGGTTTTTATTAGTATTATTATTTTTTTCTCCATAGGGTTTATATGATGTGCGGTTTCGATTTTACTGTACTACGGCCTTTTCGGTACGAATTCTGAAATAAAAATGCTGATTTTATGTGAATTAGTATGAAATTAGAATAAATGACGGGAAAAGCTAGGCACTTTACCTTTTGATCTTAAATATTTTGCTGTAAAGTACGCAGTTTTCAATTGATTTAATTTTTTTATGTTTTTTTTTTCCGGGACGAATAATGGAAAATTAAGAAGAAGTTATAAGCGAATTTTCGTGAATTTTTTTTATGTTATGGTAAATTTTGTGATCTTTTATTTTTTCTCTACAAGTTTTGTCTTGAGATGCACCGTTTTAGACTTGTTTATTTTTTCCTAATTTTTGTGGCACAAATTCCGAAAAAAAAAAAAAAAAAAAAAAAAATGTATAAACAGGAAAGTGTATTTCGGTGGATTTTGGATATGTTATTCTACGAATTTTTCTGCGAATTTTAATGTAAAAAACCTTTTCTTGCAATTTGTCCATGTTTTTCGCGTATATTTCCTGGACTACGGTACTTCATCCGGTTAAGTGTGAACGACAACTTAATTATATAGCCGTATTTTTCTGGAGAAGTATCCCACTCTGAAATGTTTCTATCTTACGGGACAGCAAGAAGGTCTGAACACTGGGAACGAAGTTATAAAACAGGAAATGTTATGTATATTTTAATGAACAGTTGCGTGACGTATGCAGCGGACAATAAGGAAACATGTAACCAAGTTTGGTTGGTACCGATCGATTCGTTTCAGGTAATTTTACTACAGGAAGAACATGAGGTGCGGTTAGGTGGTGGATGGGGAGGGGGGCAGAACACAAGGACACGGGAAAGTATGAAAGTCACAGTCGTTGAAAATAACTTTTCTTAAAAAATCAGGAAGAAAATTCTTCGCCTCTGAAAACTGCACTGTAAAGATTACTAACGTATCAGGCAGTTAGACACCCTACAAAAAAAAATTTCAACTAAAGAATATGCTTCTAAACGGTGATCCAAAACGGATTTAAAATGTGACGACCAATGGAAAATCAGAAATACTACTTATCTCAATATTAGTCTGGATAGTAAAGGAAATTTCCACACAAGTTTATAAAAACTGGTAGTTCCAAATTAAACAAATCTCAAATTATAGCCTAACTAGGTCTGTACGAAATCTGTTGTTATATATTTTTGTGTGTGTGTGCATGCATGCGCGGGCGTTGTTTTTCTTTCAGATAACACAACGCAAACTGGAAATTATGTACGCAACACCGTCAAAAATTCAAGTGGTCATTACTACGTTCCAACTCTTGCCACACTGTTAAAAATTGCCATGAATTCCCGGGTAAATATACGAATATGTCTGTTTAATTAACAGAAAGTTTATTTTGTAACACAATCACACATATTTTCGTTTCATTAGTTTAACATATGTAGAACTACGAGAAGAAACTAAAAAATAACCGTATGCATTATTGTGCCTGCATCCTAAAGAAGTCTTATAAATATGCAAGCTCCCATAAGTGGAGCTACTTGCCTTCCGTAAATTAACGAGTACTTATAGGGAATTATATTAGCAGTACTTCCCCGTACAGAGAGTGTCTGTAAAAATAAAATACGGATATGTATATACACTACGGAACCATAGTGTTGCATGCTGTTTCTGAGGACTGGGTAACTGGAGGTCGTGTCGAAACGCCTTATGGGCTAGCCCATGTATCACAAGCCAGGCTGCCTCATGGTGGAAATCCCGACGAACAACGTCATAGAAACCGGTTTCAACTGCGGGTTAACCCTACGAGACCTGCCTACGAGGCTCAAGTCACGTCCGAAGCATGATGTAATGAATATTTTTCAGACCCCTGTAATTCAGTTAATCCCCGGAGTTTGGCCCAAGTATATAAGCCCCGAATCGACAGATTTGGGGAGAGTTCGCTATTGGTTGTGCTAGAAGAAGGTGCTATGCTTGTGGAGAGAGACTGGTGAAGACATCTTGGTGACGTCAGAGTCTACTGTGAGGCTGCCGGCATATACCTTCGGAGCAGTATTGGGTGAAACAAGAGGACTACTGCTGCAGGTCGATGGACAAGGAGGTGCGCGAGGGGAGTCGAACCGAAGAACTCAAGAGTGGTGTACTCGGAGTGCTGCGCAGCACATGGTGAGCCATCACCACTTCAGACTGTTAAGGTTGTACATTGTTACTATTTGAAAGACTGTTGATTGGGTATATGACTGAATTTTTATTGTGATTTGTAGTCTGGCCATGAAGCATAGCTGCAGGTGTTCATCTGAGGCATTGAAACAAAATGTTGCATAATTCTTTTCACCAAAAATCACTGGCTCTAGTAATATATTCATAAGTCTGCGAACACTTGCACGGAAAAAGTCGTAAATTTACGGGTTAGAGAGCTGTAAATATTACGGATATATTTTTAAAACATCACTGCTAAATCTGCAAATCTTTAGAAATTCAGTTCCGTGTGATGAAATTGTTTTACGGGAACTTATGTTTGATTAGGAAATAGTTTCCGTGAATTCAAGGAGGTATCCGGAGAAATTTATACCAGAAATTCCGTAAATCGACAGAGAAAAATTTTCAGTGCAATTTCGGACGCAAGCCCAATTGAATTTCATCTCACGGGGAAAAAACGTGTCAGTAGTTTGCGAAGTGGAATGGATGGTTTGAAAAGTCAACATAATGATGGAGTTGTTGGGCGTATTTCTCAGAAGATATGTAAATGTAAAAATCAGGCACGCTTATACTGTGTAGGCTATATTTAACGACACTTTTAAAATCAAATTTCCGGGATTCAAACACTAGCAAACGACTGATTTTTACATGACATAAAAAAAACCAGAACGTCACAAAGAAATATGTAATAGTGTGCTTTGTCAGGCCTTCTGAACAGACATGGTAGCATAATAAATAAACTTTATTGCGACTTCTGACATTAATTTCTGAGAGATGTGACATTTATACAACGTGTTTATTAGCAACGAGAGACAGAAGGATATAAACGGGCAAAGCAAGGACGTAAAATATGCCCACATTAGCGTTTATATCATATAACAGAGGTCGCAGTGCTCGCGTGGGCAATGAAATACGCAGTTTCACATAGACAACTTAGCTGCAGGAAAAAATAAACAGTTAAACCTTTCAAATAATATACATTGTACTGCTAAAAAAAAAGGCATAGCTGGTAATTTTGGCGGGAGTATCGGCGCTAGAAGAGAGGCGGGAAGTTTATTTACGAACTGAGTACAGGCGGGCTCAAACAGCTCCCTGGAGCTCTCTCGCCAAGCGGTCGTCATGAATCACGAGGCTAACGGCCCGTGGCAACACTGCTTGTTCGGGGTCATCTGACCCGTGCAGGTTGCCAGCACTGCGGCGCACAGGTGTCTGCTAGAGCGAGCCACCGCAACTACAATATGGACGTATCCTTAAGGCTGTTCCCGTGGCAAATATTCATTATTTAATATTTGCATAACATAATGTTCGTTTTATAGTCGTTACTTGTGACTACATTTTCCACTTGTAAACCATTTTTAGCTCTCACAGTTACCCTATAGCGGCACGTCAAAGTCAGAATTTTCAAGTTACGGGAACATAGGAATAACAAAAACAAGTAACTTACCAGAAATAATTTACTCTGAAATTAAACGGCACGTACCATATGCTAAAATATTTAAAAACGCACAACAAAGTTCCTTTGGCATTTTTAAAAATTGTTGTAAATAAAATTAATTGCCATTATTTTCAGATTTTTTTTTAAGTACAAAGGAACTTCATTGTGTGTTTCTAAATATTTTAGCATATGACCCAAAACATCTAATCTGAGTGTAAATAATTTAAGTTCAATTGAGATATGCACATTTTGAAAGTCAATACTGTATTGAAAAACTACAAAACAACACTCGTCAATAATAATATTTGCCACCTTTATGAGGTGCGTATAAATTCTGAAACTTATGTATTTGGGAAGCACTAATTAAGCACTAAATGGTGACATAGTTTTAGTAATTAGTGTTCCAAATGGGTCTGTTACCTTCACGCACCTGAATTAGGTGCTATGTTAATATTGACTTTTTTTTTCTTGTTTTGGTGTAAGGAACCTAACGTCCAAGTTTGAAAAAGTATTTCTGAACTATCTTGTATACGTTTGTATGTGGCTAAATACGTACGGATTTAAGCCAGCAAACTATTTGTTGGCTAACAAAGGCTACCTATTAAACACATCAAAATTTGGTTTTGTTTTTGTAACAAAATATATGTATAATATACACCATCCTATAGCGGTAACAAAATCAGTCAGCCAACTAAATATTTGTTTTATTCCACGTTTACACGGCGGATTCGCGATATACAAACACATATACGGTTCACAGAACTAAACCTTCACGGAGATGTATACCTCACCTATTTCATATTTTCGACTTCTTACTGCCTTGTTTGCGATGACGAAAGCGACTAACGATATTTGCCCTCGACTCGGCCGGGAGGCCCCATTACGACAAGGGACGTAGGGATTGTTGTGTGGGGCTGTGGTGGGCGTGGCCACGTTGCCTCGTGACGTCACGCGACCTGCCCATCTATCCTCCCTCACCCCTGGCCAGGTGACACGGACGAGCGTCTGCGTCGCGTTAACTTCCCCGCTCATCGGCAACTGAACGTCAAGTCAGCGCCACATATATTCATATGCATTAGTTTCCTAACTTAACAAAACCGTTCTTACACTAAACACACAGTATTTTAACATCTTAAATCAACCCAAACTAACTTAAACCAACCAAAACTAACTTAAACCAACCACAACTAACTTAAACTAACCAAAACTAACTTAAACTAACAAAAACTAACTTAAAGAAACACCAAGGTTTTTGGCTTGGGTAGGCCATAAGATCAAATAAATCGACCCTCACATTTAAGAACATCGCATCTGCATAAACTAAATTGCTGTAGAGAGCAGTTTAAAGTTTTAAAAACTTTCTGAAAATAAAATTAATGTCCAATATTTTCGATTACGCATTATATGGAAAGCATCATATGGCCATTAAAAAGCACACGAGAAACTTGAGTAAATTAATTGGAGAAAATAATAAATAATGAGAGGAATGTCAGTCGCAATGTTCTTAGTTGGATGGGTGGAAATAACAAATTCTGCAAACTACAGGTCGATGGATCAAGATAAAGCTCTCATACATTACAGTATATCGGTTCCGAAACATGTAAACAGACTTTGCTTGCCTCTCTCAACACACATTTACTGTACTCAAATACTTGTGGGCCTACACACATACCGAATTTAAAAAATAAAAAAAAAATTCGTCCCTTTCATGAGGAGGGGGACACACGGCCCAATTACCACTTCCATGAACTAATCTAAGCTATAGATGATTCGAGATAAAGTGAACTTTTTTTAAAGTCGTCTTGTCTAGAACAATAACTTTAAAAATGTTAGTTAAGGTAGCCTTAAACGTTGAATTTTGAGTACCGTACAGTATATAAACTTTGACTGTTATATTCGGTTAGGGATTAAGTGAGCACTCAAGAAAACTCTGCTTACGTTCTATTTTAAGTCAATTCGTATCTTTCCGCACGTTACGGCTAATGAAAGGAAATGTCTAATCTCTCTGGACACAGCACTTTAGGTTTGCTCGTGTAAGATAAATTGTACAGTCGGTACGAACCTATACAGTTTGATGAAACTAAACTTAATTAATAATATAAAATTCATTATGTCGATTTCGTGGATTTTGTTTCAGTAATGATGTATTTAAGAGAGCGTGGTAGATAAATAAGCGCTGAATACTTCAACTAAGATCTACACTTTTTGAAAGTCAATATAGAAAAACTACAAAACAGCAACTCTAATAATTATATTTGCCAACTTTATGAGCAAACATTTACAAGGAATGATGCATTCGTTATGCGCGGTCTCTTGCGCCGCAAATTAAATGTACGATATTTCGGCGTCAGAGATTGGTCTTCAGATAATTATACGTTACTCGAGAAAATATTTTGTTCGGGAAGATGGCAAAAACTACTGTTTGGGATTGCAGTCTTTTGGTTTTTGCAAATTGGCTTCGAAAAACAGACAATTCTGCACTGATGCTTTTATCGCTGAGTTACATATTCTATGCGGTCTTAAGAAGGAACATACACGGTACTATATTCTGTAATTTCTCTGCCAACCATACAAGCATTAAGGCAACTACAGTTGATGTTGGGCTATATGCAGTAACGACTAGTAATGCTTTTGTAATGTTAAATTTTTAGTGCTCACTTTATTACGAATGACCTGTACTAATGTCGCTTTATTTGCATTAAACAGTGGCAGGAAACTATAAAGTAACCGAAAGGAAAAAGTAAGTATGGTTTAAAACGTACTCACTTTACACCGAACCACCTATAACTATCACAGGAAGCAGTGTTGCCAGGTTGCGAGACTTTTTAAATATAATAAATATGGGACAAAGGGATTTTTTAAGTGTAAATATTAATGTTATGGGAATTTTACTCACAACCTTATATGATAAGCTATTGTGAGCTTCACGGTATCTGCTTAACGTTTTTAGCACTGTTGCATATTACGTTTCATTGTTTTTGTATGTGTTTCTTGCCATATGGTTTCGTTCCAAAGGTTAGGAGCACAAGACTCTGGAAACATACGAATAAATTACCCATGCAATATATTGTACAAATTAACGGTCAATTTTAAAATGATGTCTCCAGATATTTTTTTTAACTGTAGGATTTTTTGTGCTGAAGTGGAACTTTTGCATATGGAGCATGGGATTTATACTCCTCTAACACTGACAGGACGGGAGATATCTGGCTCGAATTCTCCCGAATATTTCCGTGGAGCGGGGAAGCTAACGCGACCTAGGCGCTCGTGTGACGTGGCGACATTCTGACGAGGGCATGTGAGTGTGGGAAGGGAGGCAGTCAGAAGGGGTGGACAACCCCCCCTCCTCTTACCAACAAATACTCACCCCCACACCCCTGGAGACCTACCATCAACCGGCTCATTTCATTACGGCGTCAGGTCGCGCGGATAATGACGGGTCATTTCACCCCGCGCTGCCTACCGGCACGCACACCAACCCCGGATGATAAAAAAACTACGGGGAAAAAATGCCACCTGGTCGCATGTGGCCCAGTGGGGCATATCGCGTGGATATGGCGAATGAGCGCCGGTATATAAAGTAGGGGGTGGATAAAAACGGGGCGTGGACTTGTACAGCTACAAAAATAAATAACTGGCGCGGCGGACAAGCGAACTAATTCTAAAAACGACTAAACACTGCATCTGCGAGTTCGCGACTAGCTAGTGGGAAAAAATAAAGTATACAACAGTGCCTGAACAATACGGATACTGAGTGTATTGTTTCCAACTCAGTTGAATGCGGGCTATAGATATTAATCAAATCACAGGGACCCCCCCCCCCTCCCTCTTCTGTGAAACCGATGGCTACCATCGGAACGCATTTTCATTTTCAAAACTGCAACCATTAGCCATAACATACGCTCTGACTACCTCTCTCTTTTAAACTCATTCCAAGTGGACAATTTTAACGTATCGGTAAAAAAAAAAAAAAAAAAAAAGCATACTCTCGTTTGCCACTCCAAAACGCGGATGGTGGCAATCGAGTAAGTGACCATCGAAGCCGTGAAATTCGTTAGGCGATTCCCGAAAAATTTTGAAGACGGTGTTTATGTCCGAGTCACCGGATAAATGCCAAAAACTACTTCTGCGTCAGTCAACGCCTTCAGTCCTGTGCCAACATTTTACAGTATGTAGGGTAAACTACCCACATATCGTGACATGCCTTTATACAATCATAAATCACTTTGTAGGCTTCACTATGTACACAAGAATTCACTAGATTACCTACAGAGAGCAGGCATGTCTAGTTTCGGCAATAATTGACCAATACATCTCATATATGTCACAATACAATGTTTAAGGCGCCCGTCTACATGTCTCTCAAACTGCGTTGCAGTGTGTTTGAAATACACGTTTTATAAACAAACTGTTCCACGTGTGCTCACGCGGGTTTCGCTCGAAAAGAAATAACATTTCAGGCCAGGACGGAATACAACTTTCAACACATCACGTGTGCTGCAAACTACATTTTTAAGCCCTTCAACACGGCCGAAAACGGCATTTTCAGATTGCCGTGCCTCACAATATTGTGGACGAATGTCTGCGAAACTAGTATAGAGCCCTGCGTTGGACTTTCCTTAAAACTTTCCACCAATA